>RCUC01118657.1:0-11526 GCA_003697995.1 Taxidea taxus jeffersonii
AAAAAAAAAAGGAGTAGTGGTAGATTTTAGATAAAAAGTATATTCAAACTTGTTCCAGGAAAAAAATGCCAGCAGGTGTCGATGACGCATAGCCCTCAGTCCTTTATCACCTCATTAGCTTTTTTGACTGCCTGACCCTGGGTGCTTATGGCTCTGTCAGTGTCAGCTGCTGGCTTCCTATTTTCTCCCAGGAATCTGAGTCATTCCTGCCCACTCAACTTAAAGCTTTTACTGACAATATCCTTTGGGAATTGGAGTAGCTGAGAAATACTATGTAAACACATTGGCTCTGTTTTGGGCACTGTGACCTCTAACCTTCAATGACCTTTGAGATTTTAATTCCATCTACTTTGTGACAAGTCCATCCTAACATTTTTACCCTCCTTTCCCCCACTGAAGTCCTGAAATACACAAGGGGGCAAAGTTTTAAGCAAGAGTTTGCAATGGAGATTCCATGAGTAAGCGTGTGAGTGCGTGTTTCAGCGTTTGTGCGTCGATGCATGTAAGTTAGAAATAGAAAATCATCCACATTTTTTTAAATGAGTGAAAGGAAATGTTTACACTTAGTTTATATCTGTTGGGCAAATGAGTGAAATTAGGATACATTTCTCTTTGTCGCTTCAGCTTTGGATACTTTAGCATCTGATCCAGTGGAAGGCAGGCTATCTAGCAGCTGTGGACCCAGTTCTCTGCTTCCTGTGGGAGCTACACCCAAGCTGCAGACAGATATTCATGCGTCATCACATTCAGGTGACAACTCTATAACTGTAGCCCAGAAGAAGGAAGAAAACACCGAGAGAGCGCTGAACTGGGGGAAAACCAAACCAAACGGCTCTGACTGATTATTTCCACCCCTTAGAGCAGGGGTTCTCTCTTTGGCAGCACCTGGCAAAACCCTGATGCTTTAGGTCCCACCCCAAACATCCTGCTGAGATTGGTCTGAGGTGGGGCCTGAGCATCAGATTTAAAAAAAAAAAAGAAACCAAAACAACCTCCCAAAGTGATTCTAATGTGCAGCTGAGTTGTTCTTGATCTTGGCCTTAAGGACTTATTGACTATCAGTTCTGCATTTGATTTAACCAATAATCCTCAGACCTGCCTGTGAATGAGAATCTCCTTGGGAGGCTGTTAAAGACACAGATTCCTGGCCTCATCTTCCTCAACTAAACAGAATTACTTGAGGGTGGGTCCCCAAAAATCTGCTTTTAAGGAAATACCTCCTCAGTGATATTTTACACAGCCAGCTACTTGAAAATTGCTTATCTGTCCTGACAACTGCAGAAAAATTTCTATTGGCTTATGTCCTTAAAGTTCCATGGGGAGCCCCGTTGACAGTACTGTTCACAGCTGAGGAGGGGAAGGGTTTCCAGTTTACAGAGAAGTGAAATTTACACTGGAAACACCTTCAAAGTGGGAAGAAGAATAGGAGGGACTATAGAAAAGGAGGAGAAAATCCTTTATGCCATTTTAATCCTATTTATTGATAAACCATTCTTGAGGTAAGTATAAATCAATCAAGTGAGTCTCTAATGATGCAAAGGAGCTGGGTTTGCATCCTGGGGCTGCCACTTACCCTTGTGTAAACTTGAGAGATCTGTGTTTTCAGCGATGAAATGGACATAAGAAGAACAAAACTTTTGTGGGGTTATTGTGAAATAACATATGTAATGTGTCTAGTACAGTCTTTGTGTGGGAGATAGTAAGAGGCAGCCATTACTTTTATGGCACATACATAATTTTTTTTCTGAACAATAATATATGTAGAGAGGATGGCAAGGAGAGAAGGATAATTAAGCAGAAGCATATCAAGCCTGGAACAGTCATAAAACTTAATTGCCATCAATTAAGAAAAACAAAAAATTTCAAGGTTGTTTTTTATTTGAGTCTTACTTATTACATTGCTTTTAAAAATGTAGGCCATCTCAAAAATGCAATTTTGTGTTTTGAAACATTTCATTTTAAAATCATTAGTGACTTCGATCTAACCAAGAACATATCTATCCAAGAACACGTGCAATTATCACTGGTATTACAATCATCATCCGTGGAATACTTTTCTATCCTAGATATGCAAAAATAGCTTAAAAGATAAATTTTTGGCTTCATCATATTGAGTTTTCTTTTTTCTCCAAAACCCTATAAGTTTCTTAAATTACAGGAAAACATAATGAGTGAATTTGAGTCTGATATTTATTAAAGAGGCTACCCATTTGATCTGATGTATCAGTTTTAATATATTCAAGCCTCTTATAGACTATGAAAATATGAACAGCAGGCTGGCTACATTTCTTTGGCTTCATTGGTGAAGCCTATGATTATAAATGGCAAGAAGACTTAAAATATCTCCTGATCTGGCAATAGGAAATCATCATATGTACTATAGCCTAGTTTCAGAGAATGAGAGAACAAGGAAGGCGTGTTTTTACCATTGTAGAGGTTCCTTTTTTTTCTTAGCATGGACTCCACACACAATGTCTCCAAGACCTATGAGTAAGTCATAATATCATTATCCCTTTATAAAAAATATAGTACTGGTGACCCATTTAAAAAGTATCATTGGTAACCACCATAGACCCATAAATGTACAAACAAATGAACAGAAGACTTCTAAGGCCCAGGGGTATAGGGATGTGAGAACCATAGACATCGGTTCTCAAGGCAGTAAGTCCAGTGGAAGAATGAGTGGAAGATGTGGACTTCACACAATAGCTTAAGGGTATGGAGTGACAGTTTCAAGTTTCAAGAGATACCACAAAACAAACTTAAGAAATTAATGGTTTCAAAGACAAGGAAAGAAAAGAAGATTTCTAGTAGGCTTCTCGAACGAAGGACATTTATAACATTGTATAATGTCATAATGTTGATGGGGAATAGCTTATTAAAAGTAATTTGTCTATGATCAAAGCTATAGAATAATTAGCTTAAGTATGTGGTTTATTCTCCAGTGGCTCACCCCATTTCTGAAAGATCCCCAGAATGGGCCGGATCAGAGCAGTTATGCATTAAGGCATACTAAGAGGCCCACACATTCTTCTGACATCCGAATAGCAGTTGTTCTTGGGAACTTAACCTGTTTTTCATTACTCACACAAAAGAGTAAGATCTCTGAGGATTGCATTCATATAATTAACAAAAAGACAGATTCCTCTAGCCTGGAGGATTCAGGTCTTCTCAGTGGGTGGGTTCTCCAGAGAACTTTTCAGAGAGAATAATGAATAATCCAAAATCCTATTAACATTTGAGTTCTCACAGAGTGGCATACACCTAGTTATTCTTGATGAGAAGGTAATTTAAGTAACCTAAGCAGAAATCCATCCTTATGTCCCCTATTTTGGTTCTTTGATGACAAAATAAGTGTCATCTTATTTTTTTTTTAAGATTTTATTTATTTATTTGACAGGCAGAGATAACAAGTAGGCAAAGAGGCATGCAGAGAGAGAGAGGGTAAGTAGGCTCCCCGCTGAGCAGAGAGCCTGATTCAGGGCTTGATCCCAGGACCCTGAGTTCATGACCTGAGCCGAAGGCAGAGGTTTAACCCACTGAGCCACCTAGGCATTCCATGTCTGTCATCTTATAAAAAGTTTCATGTGTTTATGTGTTGATATCATATATACAGAATATCTTTTCCTTACTCTATTTTTCCACTAATAGAAAGGATATTTAATCCTTCTTACACACAGATGAGCCTTTTTGAAATATAGTTCAGATATTGTCACTCCCCCAAACAAAAAACACCAGGGACTCACAGCTGCCCAAAGAACAATATTTATATTCCTTAGCCTATATCTACCATCCCCATTCTCCTTCAAAGACCACATAGCCCAGCTAAACTGAACTATTCACAATTTTTAATTTTCACTTGGCATTTTTTTTTCTCTTTAATTTTTTTTTTACTTTATTTAAGCTTTATTTAAACATATGATGTAACCCCACCACCCTCACCCAACCCCTCTTCCCCCCACCCCCCTCAGTTTGTTTTATGACATTAAGAGTCTCTTTTGGTTTTTCTCCCTCCCGATCCCATCTTCTTTCATTTTTACTTTTCCTACCACCTTAACTCCCACCCCCGTTGCATCTCCACTTCCTCATATCAGGGAGATCATGTGGTAGCTGTCTTTCTCCAGTTGACTTATTTCGCTAAGCATAATACGCTCTAGTTCCATCCATGTCATCGCAAATGGTAAGATTTCATTTCTTTTGATGGCTGCATAGTATTCCATCGTATATATATACCACCTCTTCTTTATCCATTCATCTGTTGATGGACATCTAGGTTCTTTCCATAACTTGGCTATTGTGGACATTGCTGCTATAAACATTCGGGTACACGTGCCCCTTTGGATCACTACGTTTGTATCTTTAGGATAGATACCCAGTAGTGCAATTGCTGGGTCATAAGGTAGCTCTATTTTCAATTTTTTGAGGAACCTCCATACTGTTTTCCAGAGTGGTTGCACCAGCTTGCATTCCCACCAACAGTGTAGCAGGGTTCCCCTTTCTCCGCATCCTCGCCAGCATCTGTCATTTCCTGACTTGTTCATTTTAGCCATTCTGACTGGTGTGAGGTGGTATCTCATTGTGGTTTTGATTTGTATTTCCCTGATGCCCAGTGATATGGAGCACTTTTTCATGTGTCTGTTGGCCATCTGGATGTCTTCTTTGCAGAAATGTCTGTTCATGTCCTCTGCCCATTTCTTGATTGGATTATTTGTTCTTTGGGTGTTGAGTTTGCTAAGCTCTTTGTAGATTTTAGATACTAGCCCTTTATCTGATATGTCATTTGCAAATATCTTTTCCCACTCTGTCAGTTGTCTTTTGGTTTTGTTGACTGTTTCCTTTGCTGTGCAAAAGCTTTTGATCTTGATGAAGTCCCAATAGTTCATTTTTTCCCTTGCTTCCCTTGCCTTTGGCGTTGTTCCTAGGAAGAAGTTGCTGCGGCTGAGGTCGAAGAGGTTGCTGCCTGTGTTCTCCTCAAGGATTTTGATGGATTCCTTTCTCACGTTGAGATCCTTCATCCATTTTGAGTCTATTTTCGTGTGTGGTGTAAGGAAATGGCCCAACTTCATTTTTTCTGCATGTGGCTGTCCAATTCTCCCAACACCATTTGTGAAGAGGCTGTTTTTTTTCCATTGGATATTCTTTCCTGCTTTGTCGAAGATTAGTTGACCATAGAGTTGAGGGTCTATTTCTGGGCTCTCTATTCTGTTCCATTGATCTGTGTGTCTGGCACAAAAACAGACACATAGATCAATGGAACAGACACATACTGTCTTGATGATGACAGCTTTGTAGTAGAGCTTGAAGTCTGGAATTGTGATGCCACCAACTTTGGCTTTCTTTTTCAATATTCCTTTGCCTATTCGAGGTCTTTTCTGGTTCCATATAAATTTTAGGATTATTTGTTCCATTTCTTTGAAAAAATTGGATGGAATTTTGATAGGCATTGCATTAAATGTGTAGATAGCTTTAGGTAGCATAGACATTTTCACAATATTTATTCTTCCAATCCATGAGCACATGGAACATTTTTCCATTTCTTTGTGTCTTCCTCAATTTCTTTCATGAGTACTTTATAGTTCTCTGAGTATAGATTCTTTGCCTCTTTGGTTAGGTTTATTCCGAGGTATCTTATGGTTTTGGGTGTAATTGTAAATGGGATTGACTCCTTAATTTCTCTTTCTTCTGTCTTGTTGTTGGTGTGAAGAAATGCAACTGATTTCTGTGCATTGATTTTATATCCTGACACTTTACTGAATTCCTGTACAAGCTCTAGCAGTTTTGGAGTGGAGCCTTTTGGGTTTTCCACATATAGTATCATATCATCTGCAAAGAGCGATAGTTTGACTTCTTCTTTGCCGATTTGGATGCCTTTAATTTCTTTTTGTTGTCTGATTGCTGAGGCTAGGACTTCTAGTACTATGTTGAATAGTAGTGGCGATAACGGACATCCCTGCTGTGTTCCTGACCTTAACGGAAAAGCTCTCAGTTTTTCTCCATTGAGAATGATACTTGCTGTGGGTTTTTCATAGATGGCTTTGACAATATTGAGGTATGTGCCTTCTATCCCTACACTTTGAAGAGTTTTGATTAGGAAGGGATGTTGCACTTTATCAAATGCTTTTTCAGCATCTATTGAGAGTATCATATGGTTCTTGTTCTTTCTTTTGTTGATGTACTGTATCACATTGATTGATTTGCGGATGTTGAACCAACCCTGCTGCCCTGGAATAAATCCCACTTGGTCGTGGTGAATGATCCTTTTAATGTACTGTTGGATCCTATTGGCTAGTATTTTGGTGAGAATTTTCGCATCTATGTTCATCAAGGATATTGGTCTGTAATTCTCTTTTTTGATGGGATCCTTGTCTGGTTTGGGGATCAAGGTGATGCTGGCCTCATAAAATGAGTTTGGAAGTTTTCCTTCCATTTCTATTTTTTGGAACAGTTTCAGGAGAATAGGAATTAATTCTTCTTTAAATGTTTGGTAGAATTCCCCTGGGAAGCCATCTGGCCCTGGGCTTTTGTTTGTTGGGAGATTTTTGATGACTGTTTCAATCTCCTTACTGGTTATGGGCCTATTCAGGTTTTCTATTTCTTCCTGGTTCAGTTTTGGCAGTTTATATGTCTCTAGGAAAGCACCCATTTCTTCCAGATTGTCGAATTTGTTGGCATATCGTTGTTCATAATATGTTCTTATGATTGTTTGTATTTCTTTGGTGTTGGTTGTGATCTCTCCTCTTTCGTTCATGATTTTATTTATTTGGGTCCTTTCTCTTTTCTTTTGGATAAGTCTGGCCAGGGGTTTATCAATCTTATTAATTCTTTCAAAGAACCAGCTCCTAGTTTCATTGATTTGTTCTATTGTTTTTTTGGTTTCTATTTCATTGATTTCTGCTTTGATCTTTATTATTTCTCTTCTCCTGCTGGGTTTAGGCTTTCTTTGTTGTTCTCTCTCGAGTTCCTTGAGGTGTAGGGTTAGGTTGTGTATTTGAGACCTTTCCTGTTTCTTGAGATAGGCTTGTATCGCTATATATTTTCCTCTCAGGACTGCCTTTGCTGTGTCCCACAGATTTTGGACCCTTGTGTTTTCATTATCATTTGTTTCCATGGTTTTTTTCAATTCTTCTTTAATTTCCTGGTTGACCCATTCATTTTTTAGAAGGATGCTATTGAGCCTCCATGTATTTGTGCTCTTTCCACATTTCCTCTTGTGATTGAGTTCTAGCTTCAGAGCATTGTGGTCTGAAAATATGCAGGGAATGATCCCAATCTTTTGATACCTGTTGAGACCTGATTTATGACCCAGGATGTGATCTATTCTGGAGAATGTTCCATGGGCACTAGAGAAGAACGTGTATTCTGTTGCTTTGGGGTAGAATGTTCTGAATATATCTGTGATGTCCATCTCGTCCAGTGTGTCATTTAAGACCTTTATTTCCTTGTTGATCTTTTGCTTGGATGATCTGTCCATTTCAGTGAGGGGTGTATTAAAGTCTCCAACTATTATTGTATTCTTGTCAATGTGTTTCTTTGATTTTGTTATTAATTGGTTTATATAGTTGGCTGCTCCCATGTTAGGGGCATAGATATTTAAAATTGTTAGATCTTCTTGTTGGACGGACCCTTTGAGTATGATGAAGTGTCCTTCCTCATCTCTTATTATAGACTTTGGCTTAAAATCTAATTGATCTGATATAAGGATTGCCACCCCAGCTTTCTTCTGATGTCCATTCGCATGGTAAATTGTTTTCCACCCCCTCACTTTCAATCTGGAGGTGTCTTCAGGTCTAAGATGAGTTTCTTGTAGGCAGCATATGGATGGGTTTTGTTTTTTTATCCATTCTGAAACCCTGTGTCTTTTGATTGGGGCATTTAGCCCATTTACATTCAGGGTAACTATTGAGAGATATGAGTTTAGTGCCATTGTATTGCCTGTATGGTGATTGTTACTGTATAATGTCTCTGTTCCTTTCTGGTAATACTTTTAGGGTCTCTCTTTGTTTAGAGGACCCCTTTCAATATTTCCTGTAGAGCTGGTTTGGTGTTTACAAACTTTTTTAGTTTTTGTTTGTCCTGGAAGCTTTTAATCTCTCCTTCTATTTTCAATGATAACCTAGCTGGATAAAGTATTCTTGGCTGCATGTTTTTCTCGTTTAGTGCTCTGAATATATCATGCCAGTTCTTTCTGGCCTGCCAGGTCTCTGTGGATAAGTCTGCTGCCAATCTAATATTTTTACCATTGTACGTTACAGACTTCTTGTCCCGTGCTGCTTTCAGGATTTTCTCTTTGTCGCTAAGACTTGTAAATTTTACTATTAGATGGCGGGGTGTGGGTCGATTCCTATTGATTTTGAGAGGTATTCTCTGGGCTTCCTGGATTTTGATGCTTGTTCCCCTTGCTATATTAGGGAAATTCTCTACAATAATCCTCTCCAGTATACCTTCTGCTCCTATTTTTCTTTCTTCTTCTTCTGGAATCCCAATTATTCTAATGTTGTTTCGTCTTATGGCATCAATTATCTCTCGAATTCTCCCCTCGTGGTCCAGTAGTTGATTGTCTCTCTTTTGGTCTGCTTCATTATTCCCTGCCATTTGGTCTTCTATATCACTAATTCTGTCTTCTGCCTCATTTATCCTAGCAGTAAGAGCCTCCATTTTTTATTGCACCTCATTAATAGCTTTTTTTATTTCAACTTGATTAGACTTTATTTCTTTTATTTCTCCAGAAAGGGTTTTTATTTCTCCTGACAGGGTTTCTCTCATATCTTCCATGCCTTTTTCGAGCCCGGCTAGAACCTTGAGAATCGTCATCCTGAATTCCAGATCTGACATGTTACCAATGTCTGTATTGATTATGTCCCTAGCCTTCGGTCCTGTCTCCTGCTCTTTTTTTTGTGGTGAGTTTTTCCGCCTTGTCATTTTGTCCAGATAAGAATCCGCTGTTCTCCTTGTTAAGTGAACTTGGTCTTGGCTGTATTTCTTTGGTCTTCTGGGGGAGGGGCCTGTTGTAGTGATTCTCAGGTGTCTTTGCCCGAGGCGGAGTTGCACCGCCCTTACCAGGGGCCGGGCTAAGTAATCCTCTCAGGTTTGCTTTCAGGAGCTTTTGTTCCCTGAAAGCGCTTTCTGTAGAGTTCTGGAGGACGGGAATGACAATGGCGGCCTCCCAATCTCCGGTTCAGAGGAGCCGAGAGCTAGGGGCCCCAGTCTTCAGCGCGCCTTCAGAGAAAAGCGTTTAATCCCTCCAGTCTCCCTAGCCCACGTTTGCGCCGGAGAGTGCGCGCGCGCGTCCGCCCGCAGACACCGCGCGCCAGCAGACACCGCAGGCCCGCGCACCCTGCGGGCCCGCCGACACTGCGCGCACCCGCAGACCGCGCGCGCCTGCAGACCGCGCTCAGAGAAAATCGTGCGTAAGCAGTCCCGTCTCACTGGCTTCTGGGAGTGCTCTGAGCTCACCCAGCCTGTGACCAAGCGTCTCTGTCTCTGGCAGAGTCCCACCTGGAGTCTCCGGAGCCCGTAGATCCCTGAGCTCTCCCGGGTCGGAGTCTCCCCGGATCTTGTGGGGACGCCTCGCACAGAGCACCGGCCAGTGCCACAAAGCACCGATCCGTGTCACAGACCACTAGGAAATCTCGGCTCTGTTTCCGCAGCCGACTTCCCCGCTCTAATACCTGTGAGCTCTGCGACACTCAGACACCCCCGATCCTTCTGTGACCCCGTGGGACCTGAGTCCACGCTGTCCCCACGAGGTCTTCACCCCAGTTTAGCCTCTGGAGCGATGTCCCTCCGTGGAGCTGACTTTTAAAAGTTCTGATTTTGTGCTCCGCCGCTTGCCGGGAGCCGGCCCCTCCCCCTGGGGTCTATCTTCCCGTCGCGTTGGATTCACTTCTCCGCTGGTCCTACCTTTCAGAAAGTGGTTGATTTTCTGTTCCTAGAATTGTTGTTTTTCTTCTCTTCGATCTCCTGTTGGATTTGTAGGTGTTCGGAATGGTTTGATAGGCTATCTAGCTGATCTCCTGCTGGCTGATGTCGTCTCAGCCTCCTACTTCTCTGCCATCTTGACTCCTCCCCCTCCACTTGGCATTTTTGCACTGTTGTGGCTCCTTTTGCTTTTGGTACTCCTTCCATCTGAAATTCCATTTGTCCACATCTTTATTTGCCCAGTCTAGTATCCTTCACAAGCTAGCTATAGTATTCTTTTCCATTCCATCTCTTACTTTCTTTAAGCTACTAAATTAAAAATACATTTTTTTTTTAACTTCTAGACTAGCTTGCACAATAGGAGATTTTCATAGACTCACAAACCCAATCAGAATCTTGTAGGTGATCAGTGTAACATCTAGAATCAAAGTAGTAAACATTTTCTCACATTTAGTATGAACAATCTCCATGTTAACGGTCCAGTGTCTTTTCTAAAAGGCATATTTGTTCACTTCCCTGCCCATAGCAGGAAAATCCTTGTTTTGACAGTGTCCATTATTAACAGTCAGAGGGGCATGCAGATGGGGGAAGCTTTTTGATATTTCTTTTTAGTTATTTCATCTGCTACTCCGATTTTTTATGTTTTATGGTCTAAATCAGTTTAGGCTGCCGTAACAAATACCATAGACCGGGTGGCTCAAACAATAGACATTCATTAGTCTTGTACAGTTCTGCAGGCCAAGAAGTCAAAAATCAAGGTGCCAGAAGATTCAGTTCTTGGTGAGTGCTCTCTTCCTGATTTGCAGATGGCTGCAATCTCATTGTGCGCACACATGATCCTTTTTGGTGCATGCCCATGGAGAGAGAGGACTGTCCTCCTTTCCTTTTAAAGGCACTAACCTCATCATGAGGGTTCCATTCTCATGACCTATCCTAAATCCAATTACTTCCCAAAGACCCCAAAGATTATTGCTTTAACATGAATTTTGAAGGGACAAATTCATTCAATCCATAGTTGTCTTAGTATATTTCTCCTGTTAAGTTTCCAGGACAAGTTCTAGGTGTTTTAGAGGATGTCTGAGACTTTGGCCCAGAGTACTTTACTTCAGTTATTATTTATTCTCTCCATGTCCGCAATCCATGTCATTAGAAATCCATGTCATGAGAGCCCATCCTATCAAAACTCCAAGGAACAAATAGGATAACTTACCCTTATGGAAGGGTAACTATACTCTAATTATAGGCTGTAAAACATTTCCAGACAAAATAGAATTCAGAGGGCCTTCCATTTTCTCAGATGATAAAAGGTAGGATATTAGAGAAGGTGTTATTTATGCTGAAACCTTCCAACCAGGAACAACAAAATTTGCTGTGATAGGTGGGTCAGGGAAAAGCTTAAGAATTCTGCATGTTTGGGTGCCTGGGTGGCTCAGTTGGTTAAGCAACTGCCTTTGGGCAGGTCATGATCCTGGAGCCCCAGGATCGAGTCCCACATCAGGCTCCCAGCTCCATGGGTAGTCTCCTTTTCCCTCTGATCTTCTCCCCTCTCATGCTCTCACTCTCTCTCTCTGTCAAAACAAATAAATAAAATCTTAAAAAAAAAAAAAA
>ML099226.1:0-38296 GCA_003697995.1 Taxidea taxus jeffersonii
CACACACACACACACACACACACACACACACACACACACACACCAAAGCTGACGGGGTGCCTGCCTGGCTGTCGGTGGAGCAAGCGACTCTTGATCTCAGAGTTGTGAGTTCAAGCTCCACGTTGGGTGTAGAGATCACTTAAAAATAAAATCTTACAAAAATCGAGAGGGGAGCAGAATATGTTATTTCTATGCCTCTCTTTTTGAGAATGTGAGGACATCTGCCAAAAACCTCATCGCAGACTCCCTTGCTCTTCCATTGCCTAGGACTATCATTGTGTCTCACGTCTTCCCCCTCAGCGAAGGGAATCACTGTGGCCGGTTTAGGCTTGCAGACATTGGCACACTGTGATCTGTGGAGCAAATACAGCCCATCACCTGTTTTTGTAAATAGAGACTTACTAGAATACGGCCATGCCCATTTGTATACTTAAAATTTATGGCTACCTTTGCACTATAACAATTGAGTTGAGTAGTTGCCACAGAGACCATAGAACCCATAAAGCTCACAAGATTTACTATCTGGCCCTTTATAGAAAAAGGTTGTTGACCCCTGGTTTAGAGAATCAATGGTTCTCAAATGGGGAACAGGTATTGGGCAATGCCTCTGAGTGTTCTAGTTGTTTATGATGTTTAGGGGAGGCATCCTATGGGCATACAGGGCATATAGTGGGAAGGGAACAATACTAAGTGTCCTGACATGAACAAAATATGAAGGGTTGTCCCACTCAAAACAGCAGGGGTACCTTCACATTGACAAACACTGACTTAATATTAATTAAGAGTCACTTTCTGGCATGGGAGAGGGCCTCAGCTCCTGCTGTCCCCATCTTACGCCCAGCCCAGTAGACAGCCATCTGATACCTCTGCAAAATGGAGATGGGGAGGAAAGAAGGAGAGGAAATTGTTGGTTGTGCAACCCAAAGTGCTGGCTGTGGAGGGCAGAGAAGATTTGCTAAATTGATAGCCAGAAAGGGATGGTTGCATGGGTACCTGATAATTATGGACTGATTCATCAGCTGAGGACAGCGGGGGCCCTGATGGGGAGTGGCTCATGGCGCTGGAGTTTTACATCCATGGGAAACGTGCTTTCCTGTGTCGCAGCTACTACGGGGTTGGAGTTTACATGAAGTGCAAAGGCCTTTTCTCTCAAGCTGTTCTGTAATGAACAAATTATTTCCAAAAAGAATGTGTGAGCCATATGACTGAAAGTAAGGTTTAAAAGACGATTATAAACAAGTAATTTAAAATAACTTTTCTTGGCCTCTATGATAAAACCAATTAATTAATTAATTAATTAACCCTTTTCATTGAAAAGAAATTTATAATGGTGCATTTCTTCATCCTCACCATTTTCTCATTGATTGAATAAGGTGTAAGAGCACATAATAAAAATGTCTCAGCTATGCCTTCTTGTGTATCTATAGCCATAATCACATTTAATGAAGGCATGAAGAGAGAGATGAAACATATTGGAGGATTCCCATGAATGGGAAGGTGATGTGCGTACATGTTAAACAAATCTGATGTTTGATGATAGCCGAGAATATTGTAGTAGTCTCAGTTATTTTAACCAAAACTCACAGTAAGAAATCTGTTTGCCATGGTTACCCAATGCACACAAATACCACACACGTGCGCACAAATAACCTACATACGCAACTGAAGCAAGTTTCACAAAGTAATGATTTGGACACAATCTGATTCTGTTCTATTCTATCATTTTTTATTTTTTTGTTCTGCTCATTGCAGCTCACGGAAGTACAGTTGACGTTTAAACAATGCAGAAGTTGGCGGCGATGGCCCCCCATGCAGTCAAAAACGTGCCTATAACTTTTGACTCCCACAACACTTCACTACTAATACCTACTGTTGACCAGAAGACTTACCGATAACATAGAGTTAATAAACACGTATTTTCTATGTTCTATGTATTATATACTATATTCTTTTTTTTTTAAGATTTTATTTATTCATTTGACAGACAGAGATCACAAGTAGGCAGAGAGGCAGGCAGAGGGAGAGGAGGAAGCAAGCTCCCTGCGGAGCAGAGAGCCCGATGCAGGACTCTGTCCCAGGACCCTGGGATCATGACCTGAGCTGAAGGCAGAGGCTAGACCCACTGAGCCACCCAGGCGCCCCTATATACTATATTCTTATAATCAAGTAAGCTAGAGAAAAAATGTTATTGGGACACATAGGGGGCTCGGTCGCGTGAGGGTCTGACTCAGGTCATGATCTCAGTGTCCCGTGAGATCGAGCCCCGTGTCGGGCTCTGCACTTGGCGGGGAGCCTGCGTGAGATTCTCTCTCTCTCTGTCTGACTTTACCCCACTCCTGCCCCTTGCTCTCCTTCTCTCTTTCACTCCCTCAAATAAATATTTTTATTATTTTTTAATTTAAAAATAAAAGGAAAAAATGTTATTAAGAAAATAATAAGAAAGAGTGCGCCTGAACAGCTGTCAGCTAAGTGTCCTGCTCTCCGTCTCAGCTCAGGTCTTGATCTCACGGTCATGAGTTCAAGCCCCATGTTGGGCTCCATGCTGGGCGTGGAGCCTACTTAAGAAAAAAAAAGAAGAAAGAAAGAAAATCACGAGGAAAATGCATTTGTAGTACTATACTGCATTTATTTAAAAAAAAAATCTGCACATGACTGGACCTGTGCGGTTCAAACCCAGGTTGTTCAAGGATCAACTGTATTTCCATTGTGCATCTTCCTGGGAGTGGAACTGTTGGCTCTGTACCTGTCCTTTGCAGTCACTCATGTTTCTGCTCTGCTAGACTGTAAAGTCCTTTCATGAGGAGATGTCTTATTCACCGTCGTCTGACCCCTACTTGTAGCAGAGAAGCTGTTGCACGGAAAGCGCGCGGACTCCTCGAACACTCCCGAGAGGCTCCTGCATTAACTCTTTCACATTTCGGCTGGGTAAGACACGAGTGCCTAGGTCGGCGCTGTCGGCTAGACCATCTGGATTTCCTATGTTGAGGTCAAGCCGCTATCGCAAAATAAATCCAAATGCATAGGGTCCAATACCAGAATCGTTTGTCTTGCTCTCAGAAGGTCCCCTCAGAGTGGTGATACAGGGACCTAAATTCCTTCTATCTGTGGCTCCGTCGTCTTTGGTAGGCAGCTTCCAAGACATCGTGCTTGTGCGCATAAAGCAGGCCAATTTGGAAAGGAGGACAGGGCAGACAGGAAGGCACAAGTTTCGCCTCTGCTTTCATCCATTACTGAGAACTTGTTCTTAGGCTGATCTAACCACACCAGATGCTGGGAGACACTGGGCATCATAGTCTAATGGACGTCCTGAATCAGACAACCTGCTCTGGGGATCAGCAGGCCAGTCTCAGCCAGAGTCCTTTCACACTTATCTGAGAGCTTGTCACCTTCCCCATATTCTGTCCTCCTCTGGGGAGTGAGAAAATTCTTGGTCTTGAGGACTAATAGGCTTTCCCACTGATGGTTGCTCTAGGCCACCATAGCCGGTCTCCATGCTCTATGTTCTTGCACGGAAGGTTGGCAATAACATCTCAGTGCAAAGTTGGGGAAGATTTGGAAGATAGATCCGGTCAGTTCTGTTACAATGCAACGTAGGCATTCTTGAAATTATAGCATGATTGCAAAGTCCAGTAATCACACCACCAGGCTTGTAGGAAAAATGGGTAAGGACATGGCACTGAAAATATTAAAAAACATTAGTGACACAACTTTTTCTTAAGATTTTATTTACTTATTTGAAATAGAGGGAGAGAGTGTGTTCGGAAGCAGGGAGAAGCAGACTCCCTGCCGAGCAGGGAACCCGACGTGGGGCTCGATCCCAGGACCCTGAGATCATGACCTGAGCCGAAGGCAGAGGCTTAACCCACTGAGCCACCCAGGCACCCCTAGTGACACCATTAAAACAAAAAATGAGAACCCAATAAAAATGATAGCACAGTTCTACACAAGTTAAAGGGTTAAGGGTTACAGAAATACTATGATACACAGTTCACGTTCCCTCAGAAAGTCCGGAAGTTAGCTCATGGAAGTGGGAATAGGGGGGGTCGCAGCTTACGTGCTACTGGGAAGGGGTAGAGGAGGGTGATCTCAAGTCAGAGGGAGGTTGTCACAGTAGGTGTGAATTGATGGAGTCTTAGATACTGAGGGAGGCGAGAGAGGGGGGCACTGTTGGGCTGGATGCGATTTTCCAAGTCTGAAGGGCTTCTTCTCGATGAAATTGTTCTTCAGCAAACAGGAAATTTGTACTGTCCTCCAACCCCTCCCTGCTGTATCAGTCTCACTGAAACAAATTCACACTTAAAAACAAGTGCTGCAGCAGAGCTGAGTCACCCCGGATGGCGTGGGGGGTTACGAGCAGACATAAAGTGGCCTCTATTCATTGCAATAGAGTTGCTGTTAGTACACATCTTCTTATACGTGCATATTTTTGCCGAATGTTTTTTTTTAAAGATTTTATTTATTTGTTTGTGTAATTTGGGGGTGGGGGTGGAGCAGAGGGAGAAAATCTCCAAGCCGACTCGGCACTGAGTGCCGAGTTCAATCCCTCGACCCTGGATGCTTCCCTGCCTGAGCCACCCAGGCGCCCCTGCAGAATGTTTTTGACTGGCATCATCCTCAAACCAGGTGGCTCGTTTCTAAGTAATCAAGAATCGTAGTTTGGAAACTTGTTGCTAGAGGAATATGCTAATTTCTTCCTTTCAGGTGTGTTTCTCTGTATTCTTTTCAGAGTGATGTTTTCTCCTCATTGGTAATCAACACAACTCATAAATAACCCTTACTTTAATGGTTCCTGTGTGGCTTTCATTCCCTTTTACCTATATGAAGATGGCTCTCTGTTTTCCCAATACTGCTCCAAGATACAATTATCTTCTTTGAAGGGAAGGCAGAAGGTACTCTTTAGAATACCCCTGTGTTCAAATAAATGATAATCTTCGGTACAAAACAGGTCAATTTCATATCGCATTATTTTTATTGACTCTGCAATGATTTCAGGGCCTAGTAGTGGTAATTTTAGTGCTCTTTGTGTTATCAGTCACCAATGATATTATTAGAAATACTACTATTAGCATTAATGAGCGTGTTACTAATATTAATATGAGCATTACTGTTGTTACTTAGTTCTGCAGTTTTACTTGCTATTGATGGTACTTTTTACTATTCATATTAATTAAAACCTATGAGCAATAATACTCCTAACTGCTACTGACTACTACTGCTGCTCCGGCTGCCGTCTGCTACTACTGTGACTACCTACGATGTACTGACGGCTGATTACGTCCCAGGTACTTTGATAAGCATTTTATCCACAATCACTCAAGTATTTAATCTTCACAACAACTCGGTGAGATAGGTGCTGTGATTATTCCCATTTTGCAGAGGAGTACACTGATGGACAGAGAAGGTAAATCACTGACTTAGCCAAGGAAGAAGAGTCCATTGTTGTGGGCTTGTTGCACGACGGTCAAGAAAGAATTCTTGAGGTGTTTTATGGTGTAACTTCGTAAGTTTATTTACGTAGCATAGGGACAGGACCCTCGGGCAGAAAGAGCTGCACTTTCACTGTATGATGCTGGTGGTTAAATGCTTAGTGCTCAAGGGAGAGGGGACATGTGGGGAGTATTAATCATAAATGTCTTCAGATTTCTACTCATAAACCACTTCTGTAAGACTTCTCTGGTGCTTGTCATTCAGTTCGATATTAACCATTGGTGAAATTTACAGGCACTCATGAGATCCTTTAAGAATGGAGCAACTGGGGTGGCTGGCTGGCTCCATCGGAAGAGCATGTGGCTCTTGATCTCAGGGTCCCGAGTTCAAGCCCCATGCTTTAGAAAAGCAAGCAAGAAAGAAGTGACCAGTCTGTGTTCGATCCTTATTGGAACTATGCAGGTCATCAGTCAGCCTTCTGGGCTAAGAGGGGACATTTTTCTGCTTCTGTCCCCCATCATCAGGATCTGACCATTGCTGCAGAGTCCCTACTTGAAACCACCATGCATACTGAGTAAATGAATGCGACTTTGATGTGTTTCTCATTTGCCTCCTGTGATCACATGGAGATGTCTTTTTAGATAATACCACATTATGGCAAAGAGAATATTTATATTCTTCGTTGTATTTTATATCTTTTCAGAGCTATGGACTCAAATTCTAATAGTCTCATTTCCAACAATGTGGGCATTACTGAAAATGGTTTCTTCCCTCTCTTTCAAAGTAGAATGGTTATCATTACCACCAAAGGGCACAGAGCAGTTAGGCATTTCACAAATGCCGAGTAGCCCTCTTTATAGATAAGCATGTCCTTGCATATTCCCTACTTTCTTTGGAACGTATCCTGCTTTTGTACATTTTGTTTCTGAATTGGATGCGCGCAGTCTACTCAAAAGAACCACAGCTATCATGAGATGTCAGAGAATGTAAAGAGGTCTGCACCGTGGAGGTAATCTGAAATCGTAGGTAAACCTAGCTCTTTTCCTCCTGGAGTAAGGGTTGGAGGGTCTGATTAAGAATGCCTAGCAGCATGTGTATTAACTCCTGGGTGGGACCAGGCTCCACAGCCTTAGCAGTGTTTATCCAGTTGGGAACAATGTAGAAGTCAGAATTAATCAGGTACGGTTGTGCGGTCCCTTTTGGGCAGCACCATATCAAGTTGCTGGTGGTTTTTAAGAATAAGATAAAGAGCCGGGAAGGAACAGAGGCTTCGAAATTACTGCAGCAACTTCTTGGAACAGATGTGGTTGCATGAGGAGTATAGTGGGAAGACCAGGTTCCCCATTCGGAATGCAATAGTAAATTGAATCCAGACTATTCTATAAGGAGATGATTTTTTTTTTTTTTGGTGACTTGCTTCCTGTTTATCATTTTCAATGACATTTACAACCAGTGCCCTTGAAACTGAGGACCACGAGTGCCAGGAAAAGTTAGTGTGTGTAGCAATGAGTCACAGCGATGCTAGCATATGCTTTGGGATTCACTGCCCCCCACAGACACCCTGACAGCGGCATCGGGGATTGAGCCCAGGCAAACCTGGGAAGACTCTTCTGCTCCTACCCCTAGCAGGTGGCATATCCCCTTCCCTGGGGTGAACTGTGGCATTTTCAGGTCCAGAATATTCCTTCTTGACCCAACACACGAGCTGATACTTATGTTACAAAAATGATGCAATTTGATAGATTTCTTTCCCCTCTAATTTCAAATGTTATGATTAGCCGCAAACCTTCTTCAACTACGTTCTTCAACTTTTGTGAGTTTCTCTGCTATTAAAACGTCCAGATTGATGGAAAGTGAGCCTTCTCCGTCCTCTTCTTGTGAATAGCCTACTCAGCATGTTTCAATGCCTCCTCCTTAGGTCACATCATGGAAGGGGGAGGAAGGGAGAAAGGGAGGGCACATTTTTTTGTGCACAAGTAAAAATGAAATAGATGGTGGTCAGAAGATGGTTTCCAAATGATAGATGGAGCTATTATGCTCCAATTAGGGATTCTAACCTCCCCAGCGCATGGGTAACCCCACCACAGAGATACCCAAGATCTAAGGATATTTGTTGGTGACATTTTTCCCAGGACTTGGAGCAAGATAAACTATTCCAATTATTCCCACTCCTTTTCTGGAGTGGTGTTTCTCCCCGTGTTTCCCACTCTTCAGATTTCTTTTATTATTTTCATTTATATGGTCACTATTATTGGATCCTTCTTGATGGTCCCAATTGGATGTATTTGTTCCAGTGACCTTTGGGGGGGGGGATGGTGTGTGAGACCTTGGGATTTCAAAGTTCAGTTTTGTGGGCAGGCTTTGTTCTAAGTCAATTGGGTGAGGTGAATTGTAGCCCGCAGGGTTTCAGTGCCAGCCTGGCCATGTTTACACGTACCAGTGCAGTATGCCTTTCGCCTCTGAGATTTCCAATGAGTGACATCATGGGCTGTAACATGTGACTGATGTAGGCAGAACATCAGGAGTTTAATTATATGACTCTTTCCTAAGCAACCACTAATGTTGATGGGAACATACAAAAGATACAGCCCTGTCTTTGATTGCTTTTAGCAGCTTTGCCTCAGCAAGAGTGAGAGGTAGGACAGTTTCAAGGGAATTAGGATCACAGAAGTAGTTATTAGGGGTGGCAACGCTTGGCTTCTAAGAGCCATTTTGACACGCTCGTGGGATTTGTTCTCACTCACAGAAGTGGTTTTGTGCATGGATTATGGCCTTCCATTGGAAGGAAGCTCATAGAATGGCGGATTTCTAAAGGAAAGAGGAATGAATGTCAAGTGGTACTCACTGAGGTCTGGAAAAACAATCATGGGAACCCATTTTACTCAGACTTTGAGAGACTTTCTCTGGGATTCATGGATAGAAGTTGTTCCTGAAATGCTTGTGAAGTAATTCGAGGCAGGAAGAAAGGACCTTTGCCTTTTTTTTTTTTTCCTTAAAGATTATTTATTTATTGGAGAGGGAGGGAGAAGCAGTCTCCCTGCTGAGCAGGGAGCCCGACTCGGGGCTCAATCCCAGGATCCTGAGATCATGACCTGAGCCAAAGGCCGATGTTCAACTGACTGAGCCACCTAGGCACCCCAGAAGGACCCCTGCTTTTTATGGGAAAATGATATAATGGGCTTTCCAGCTGAGTACATTGTGCCCAACAGCTTTTGGAATCATGTGTCACATGTACTACATGACCAAAGATAACCTGATTTAATATGAAAAAAAATTTAAATTAACACATTACTAGTCTGGGAATCAATAGAACACATAATCTCCGATGGGTGATAATATTGTTTTTCAGTAAGTCAGGGGTTCTCACTGTTAGGTTGTGGGTGGGGGAAAGACTTGTGCCCCCAGGGGATATTTAGCATTATTGGGAGATACCATTTTTCTTGTCACACCCTAGGGGAGGTGTGCTATTGGTATCCAGCAGATAGAGGCCAGGGTTACTCCTAAACTTCTTACAATGCCAGGGACACCCCCCTACAGCAAAGAATGACCTGATCCCAAAAGTCAGCCCTGCCAATTTTAAGAAATCCTGGTCTAAAGGTTTAGAGGAGGCAGAGACCACAGATGGAAGATGCCTGGGACTCTGAGCAACTTCGTAGTGCAAAACATGGCCACACTCCTTGCCTTACCTCTCCGTACTTTGACTGGACTAGGGTAGTGAAAACTAACTTTGACAGAGTTCAACCACTGACACTCTAGGCTTGTTTTGTGGTGGCAAGTAGCCTCTCCTGCTAATGGAAATTCAAAGCCTGGATGAAATAAAGGAACATTCTCTCTAATGTGTAGTGCGATCAGAATGCCATGTGCATGCAACTTAAATGAACAATGCACAACCTTGTTGTCATGCCCTCAAAAACAAAAGAATAAAAGAATGCCCACGTGTGAAGCAGGGGAAACCAATTTTATTAGCGAATAAGGAAATGTAAGTTTCTGAAAGTTATTTTGCGCCCTTTTGAGATCAGAAGGAGGACATTGACTTTTTATTATCTTATCTCACTTCGGAGTGTTTCTTTCATCTTGTTTGACATAACACATCCTAATACAGCTATTAAAGTTATTATTCATGATGACGCCCGCATTTTGACTCATGCAGAGGTAGCTTTCTAATGCCACTAGACAAGAAGTTTAGAAGACAGAGTAATAAAGAAAGAGGCTAGGAGTGTGTATATATGCAAAGATGATTCCTAAAGCAGTGATTAGTGAAATCCAGAAGAGAAGAGGAAACACTTTCTATGTATGTTCCCCCTAAATAGGAAGGAAAGTGGTGGTGGGAAACAAAGACTTAGGATTTTTTTCCTTGACTAGCCACAATTGGTGACATTGGCATATATATCAGATTTTATGGAATCTAAGCGTCCCTCAATTGCTAGGCATCTTTTGGTGTGTACCACTGGGAAATTAAGACATAATGCTTTATGACTTTGATCATAGGCTGACAGATTGGCCTATAGGCCAAATCTGGGCCACTGCCTCTTTTTATAAATAAAGTTTCTGGGCACGCGGCCACACTCATTCGTTTATGTATTGTCTAGGGCTTCTTTTTCCGGTAACAATGGCAGAATTAAGTAGCAGCAAAGGAGATTGTATAGCCTACAGAACCCAAACTCTTTACTATATGGCCATTTACAGAAAAAGTTTGGCAACCCCTTACACTTTTATATTTCTTGAACTAACTTTTAGACTTAGGCATTGATTTTAATCAAATAGTGCTCTTGAGCATACAGAAACTGAAATATAAGCAAATGACTTAGTTAAGGTGTTCCTCAACCTTTCATAGATATAACGTATGGAGCTCAATCCATTTGAATCACTTTTCAATGCAGTGAGTAGTACCCATGATTTTCCACGAAATAATTTCCCAGTGCTGTGGGAAGTGTCAGTGGTGCAGCATTTCTTGAATAAGTATTTCATTACTGCCTCTATGATTGTCTTCCAAGATGCTGAAACCCATTCTACATGCTTTAATGCAGACACTTTCTTGATCTTCCCAGAAGTTTTCAAAAGAATTTTTTTTTCAGGGACAACCAGGTCTCCCATTCCTTCCTCAAACAGTCTTTAGTCTGTTGGCTGAATCAGGGAGGAATTACGGTTGTCTAATCATGACTCCAGAAGTAACCAACCAATTGTGCACGTTCTGGAAGGCCAGGCTTCAGAAACGCCATTCGCTGTAAGATGAGCCTGGAGACTGTAAGATGTGAAAGGCATGTGCTTCTTCGAATTCAAGAAATATGGTAGCTTGGTTTTTTCCCTGCAGGTGGCCAGTGGTTTAGTTTCTGGTTAATTGAGGGAAGGGAAGGAAAAAAGGATCCACTTTCAGATTCTGCCAGTCTTTTGTCAGCCAGGAACTACTCGTATACTTGAGATTTTCTGTTCATTCTTTGCTTTATTTTATCAAGCTAAACAGACTTCCTACCAAGGCTCAAAGTGAAACTTCATGGAAATGGACATTCTTCCTGAGTCTCTAGACTTGCAGCTGCCCCACTCCCCGCGGGCCCCACAGCGACTCATGGTGATGGCAGTGGTGCTTGGGTCTGCGAGGGGGTGGGGGGGGCTCAGGTCCCTCTGCTCAGGAGGCTTGGCGGCTTCTGCCTGGGCCACTGCAGGATCTGGTGTAAACACTTTGCAATTTAACTAAGCCCTCTCGCTTCCTGTGTGGAACATCGGTGTCCCGTGGAAGTCTAGAAATCCCTTGTTGGTTAACAGGATGAGGTCATTCTTTGAATGGCTTTCCATTCATTGGTGTGTTTAAAAAAAGTTGTGCCTAACACACAGGTGTTCCCACTCCTCCCGATTTCTAGCTGCTGGTGTCGCACTTCAGAGAAGTTGTTTATAGTGAACGTTAGAAAGCATCTGAGGGTCCGTTAAGTGGACCTGTTTTTCTCAGTCTCAGGACACCCCAGCATTTGGGGCCTAAAAACCCCTTTTTAATTTCCCTGATAGTTGGGGTCATAATACTAGGTAACCCTGAGTACAGTGGTGGGAGGGCTACCAATTTCCAGAACTCTCCCCTGTAGAGGAGATCCTGTACACTGAAAAGGCAAAAGGATTCAAACCCACAGGGAGCCTAGCGGGAGGAACCAGCCTTCAGACGTGCCAGGTGAGGACCCGGGCTTGATGCTAGGGCCTTCCTACCGATTGTACGGCCCGGTGTGGGCTGTAAGTTCTATTTTTTTTTTCTTTATGCCAGATATGGTTATGTAAGCAGCTTTCAAAATGAGAAATAAAGCCTTCGCTTTTCCTATGCTTTGCTTCTGTAGGATCCTCAAGGCCTTTCAAAGAGCAGAGGCTGTTTCCCACAGCAAAAGAACAACAGAGAAATCGGTGGTACTTTAGAGCTCGGTGTGTGTGTTTCTGACTTGCTCAGGTTGAAGAGCTCCCTTACAACTTGGCAAGATACTGGAGATAAAAGGCAGTGTTGCAGGATTGCAGTGCTTGCAGATTCATTTTTCTAGAGCCCAACATAATGAAGCAAAAGCTGTCCCTGACTTGGAAGCCAAAACCTGGTTGAGCTGTTCTCCCTGCAGGCTGATGGCGCGTGGGCCTTCGCGCCTCCCAGTCACCCACGACTCTGCTGACCCAGAGATTTCTTGGGTTCTTTGACTTGTGGAGGCAAAGAAGGTCATAGCAACAGTTAACCAGAGACTTGGGGAGGAAGGAAGGGACTAACGTTTCTGAAGCCCAGCCTGGCTCTTGGCTAGGGCCATTCTCAGAGCCCGAGAGGCTGGCCGCAGAGCTTCCCTCCCTGCTTGGCTCAGACCACAAGTTATCAGTCTCCTGAAGTGGGATCTAGAAGTTGTGGACACAGGGCAGCCAAATCTATCATAGATAAGAAATCCTTCTTTAAAACACACATTATCTGCCATTACCTCGGCCATCACTAATGCAGTTTTAGCATTTCAAGCCTCTCTTTTACTAATTATAGTCTCCACTTTCCATTTGCTTAACTAAGCGGTCCATTCAAGCAGCTTTTGCCAAACAACACAGTCGTTTCTCCAAAGCCAATATCCTCTCTCTACTCAGAAGAACCCCCAAACTGCCGCAGCTTTTGGTTCCAGAGATATAAAATGCAAACTTTGGGCCGAGCCCAAGCTCAAGGTCTCTGACCTTTTTTCTGACCAGAAGTTTCTGGAAACGTGAAGGTTTTCTATGATGAGGAAGCCTTCAGTGACTTCTGCTTAAAATAGCTATGGTTGTGTGAGGCAGGTAATTGGAAGATATTAAGAGATCCTGCGCCCAGAGTGTAGTAGTAAATTAAATCTGGGCTGTTCTCCAGCAGATATATTTGGAGCAAGGCATAGCCTCCTTGCAACCAGCCGCGGTGGGGTGCGGCGCTGAGGCGGGGGCCACAGGTGTGCTCATACTCTTGCTCCAGGGATCACCAGCTTTCCCCCCCCCCGGCTGTGTGTCAGTAAGGCCAGAAAGAAAAATGGCTTTTCATATTCAGATTCAAGGAGAGCCAGCTGAAGAGAAGGTCATCCGAAATCTGAGCAGAGTGTTGGGAAACGAGGGTGTATCAGGAAATGCCACATTCCTCTTTTTCCTAAATCAAGCTCAACGTGGCTTAGCCACCACCTGCCTGAGCGGCGGAATGTGCAGGGGATGGAGTCCCTGCTCCCACGTTGGGGCTTCTTAGGACCGTGCAAGTGGCGCCTCTCGCCCGTATTCATCATGGCCGCTGTAGATGCTCAGGGTCCAAGACCGTGTTGGAAGGTGAGTGCCTTGGCTGATGGCCTGCTCTCGCTCCTCGTAAGGTTGGCCTCTGCACCTTTCCTGCAGCTCACAAGGCCGAAGATCTTGGTGGTCTTTCTCTAAGCCCTTGACCAGATGGTCCTAGAAAACATCTACTGCCTTTGGGGCCCAGACTGGGGCTGTGACCACGTGTCTGGGTCTCCAAGGGCTCTGTTGTGCATGGAAACCAGCAGCTGGCTGGCCCAGGCTGGGGGACCCTAACTCTTCCTGCGGTGGGTCACTCCTTTCTCCCTCACCGTTAGAGTCTTCTCCAGCTCCAGACCTTCACAGGCTTAGACTTTCAAGTGAGGATCAGCCAACTGCAGCCAACTGTCCTATAACGGACCAGCTTTGCTGACCGTGGTCTCTGGCACAACTATTCAGCTCTGCCATTGTCACATGAAAGCAGCCACAGACAACTGGTAAATGAATGAGTTTGGGTGTTCCAGTAAACCTTTTTTATGGACACTTTGAGTGGAAGTTTGAATTTCATAGAACTTTCATGTGTCACAAAATATTAGTTTTTCATTTTTTCCAAGCATTTAAAGATTTAAAACCACTGAAAAAAAACATTTCCAACCATTTAAAAACCATTTTTAGCTTGTGTGTGGTACCAAAGCAGGTGGTAGGCTCCATCTGGCCAGTAGACTGCAGTTTGCTGACCCCTGCTTTAGAAAACCAAAGCTTTTTGTCTTTCCTCAGGGGCAGTGGATGCCCGGATGGCCAGGAGAAGATATAAACAATTTCTTAATTTAGGGTTTTATTTGTCTTTGTCTTGTTTTGTTTTTTAAGATTTTTTTAAAAGATTTATTTATTTGTGAGAGAGAGTATGTGCGTGTTCGTGTACGCAATCAGGCAAATGTGTGTAAGAGTTGGGGGAGGAGCAGAGGGAGAGAAGCCGACTCCCCACTGACTGCAGAGCTTAAAGTGGGGCTCGATCCCATGACCCTGAGATTATGGCCTGAGCTGAAATCAAGAGTCAGATGCTCAACCAATTGAGCCACTGGGCACCCCTAGGACTTTATTTTTAAGTAATTTTTACACCCAGTGTGGGACTGGAACCCACAACCCTGAGATTGAGAGTCACACACTCTACCTACTGAGACAGCCAGCCCCCCAGTTTTTGTTTTCGAACATAATTTCAAATCACACTTTCCACTTTGGTCCCGGCCCGCTCTCTACTCTAGCTCCTCCTTCCTCTGGGGACCCTTGGTGCTGTGCTAGCACATCCCGTCTGGTCAGGATGCTGAGTCAGTCAGTGGTCCTCCAACTCTGGTGTATAGCAGAATCACCTGGAGAATCAATAAAGAACACCGAGCATTTGATCAAGTTCCCCAAGTGATTCTGATGCTCTCCTGATTTTGAAACTCCCCCTGGCTTCAGTGTTTTTTTATCCCATCTGGCTCTTAAACCATCTATTTGCTTTGCCTGGAATGGTTTAGATCCATCCTTCCTCTGGTCTGCATTACCTACTCTTATCTTGTAAAAACATGTCAACTTGTAGTGCCTCTGGGCAGACTCCCTGACCCCTATCTTATTTTGAGCTCTTAAAGCAAGCTGCGTATAACTTTTTGATGGTGCAATTACCAGGCCTTACTTTGATTGAATGTGTAGTTGCTTATCTTCCCAACCGGTACGTAAGCTTCTAGACTGGACCGGGTCTCCTTTGATCTTTTCTTTCACTCTTTTTTTTTTTTATCTTGTATGTCTAACCTTGTATCATACTAGACATAATATAGAGTCACTAACAGATGGTGGGATGAATGAATGAATGAATGAATACACCCAGAGAATGGAGGGCAAGTGATCAGGAATGGCAGGAGATGAAAGGCGTGAATAGAGATTACTAGGATTTAGGTCTCATTCCCCAGCTTTTACCATAAGTAGTGATCTGTCTGGGTTTATTTTGCTTCCTCTCAATGTCTGAGGTCCTCTTGTCAGTTCACACTCATTGAATGACCTGGACTAGTGGTTCTTAAAATGCGGTCCCTGAACCAGTGTCATTGTCTGTTAAAAATGCACCTTTGGCAGCTGCCTTTGCTCAGCCTCCCTGAGTCAGAAACGCCATCAGTGTTCTATGGTAAGTACTCCAAGTGATTCTGATGAGCCCCCAGGTTTAAGGACCACCATGTCTGGATCACCAGTTCTCAGACTTGGCTGCCCATTGAAACCATCTAGAGAGCTTTAAAAAATGCTGATGCCTATGTCCCCATCCCCAGTCCAGTGATGTGCTGGTAAGCGTTTAACAACCGGCTCCTTGTAAGGTGAAGAGCCCTGATTTATAGCGTGTGCCCATTTCCGTGGTATAAATATTCCCACTGTTGCCACTCTGAGGCTACTGGCTCTTGGGAGCTACTAGCAGCAAGATGGCTTCAGCCCACATTGGTTCCATCCGCAGAGCTCCAGCTTAATCAGTCCAGGTTGTGACCTGGGCATCAGGATGGTTTCAGAAATGCCCCAGGTGATTCCAGTGTGAAGCACATTTTGTGCTCGACAGCAGTGGGGTACATGCGAAATAAAGTAGGAAATCGAGTTCCTCTCACCCAGTTGTGGGCAAAATACTTCCTGCTTTTCCTGTTTCGTCTTTTGCGTACCATGACAGGAGCAAGTTCTACAGGGAAGCCACTGGTTTTCAAACCAAGAACCACAACTGTGTAAAATGTTATACATTTCTCCAAATTTTCTTCTCAAAAAATTTTTGTGTAAATATAAGACTAAATGCGATGTAGAAAATCTGTATAACTACAATCAAATTTAGTTCACATTCAGTAATTTAAATCACATTTTTTGGTCACCAAATATTAGGCTTTAGACAAGAGAATTTTTCCCTCGCCATACAGGTATATTTTAAAACCATGATTGATGTTATCGCTGTTTTAAGACCAGCTTCAGGGGCGCCTGGGTGGCGCAGTCGGTTAAGCATCGACTCTCGATTTTGGCTCACATCATGATCTCAGGGTAATGAGATCAAGCCCCGAGTTGGGCTCAGTGAGGATTCTTCTTGAGTTTCTCTCTCCCTTCCCTCTGCTCTTCCCCCCAGTGCTTGCTCGCATGTGCTCACTCCCTCTCTCCCTAATAAATAAATAAATCTTAAAAAAATAATTAATAAAATAAAAATCAGTTTCAAATATTCTAAACTTAAGGAAAACAGCAATGTTTTGTATTCTAAACATTAGAATAAACTATACTATATAATGTGACTAAAAGGCACAGGGAATATAAAGACATGTGGCATTTTGAAAAATCTAATACTAGTAAAAAAGATAAACCGTAAGGTGATTTTCTTTTATGTGGCTTGTCATAGTCATGTTTGAAAAATGCAATTTCTCGGCTCCTCTGGAAGAAAAATGGCTTAATAAGAGCAACAAATATATAATTGATTAAAATAAAGATGAATAATTTATTCTAGTGTGACATTTGGTTTTCTGTGGATGAATAAAAATAAAAAGCCACGAGGCATGGGTTATTCTTCATATACTTAGATGAACTCCCTACTAATGAAAAGATGCTATTAATTAATGTCCATTAAATACAAATAAATCTGGAAGCCTCGCCTACTGGATTATAGGTTATAGTGACGAACTGGATCTGGAACCAATTACTCATTCCAAAATGCTCACATAGTATGGGGGCAGGGAAGGCGGATGTGGTTTTCATGAGACAAGCTTGACCAAGAGTGGATGATTATTGAAGCAGAGTGATAGTCACATGGAGATTCATTAAATGATTCTCCACTTTTATGTATGTTTGAAATTTTCCATGATAAAAGATTTAAAATATTCATTTCAGTTTTATAGTTTTTACCTGGTGTGCTAGGCAGAGTGGAAAATGTAGAAAGAGCAAGAGACAATAAAGACACTCACTTGCCTGGCGGTCCACATTCATACACTTTTCAGATGACTAAAGGTTACCGCTTATGTACGCAAACTTTGAAAAGCAATTTTTGTAGAATTTTTCCCCAAATATTCCTTCCTGCCCTGTGTTCTTAAACTGGGAATAATAAATATATTTTTGCCTCGTTTTGATAACCCAGGCCCATTCTCACTTCAGACAGTCTGTTCAGGGCTATCTAAGGTGATTGCCTTGAAGGTCGTTCAGTCAACAAATATTTACTGAGCGCTGAAGTTGGGTTAGGAACTGGGGCTGTACCATTGAATGAATAAAGGAGACAAGAACCCTCACCCTCATGGCACTTTTATTCTACTGGCTGTTGGGATTCTTAGATGGGGTTAGGTAAGAACTTTGAGTAAGAAGATACACCAAATAGCTCCAGAGTCCTATACTTTTTCCAGCTCTTTTGTCTGTTATTTGTAGTTAATTTCATTCATCTCATTTCTCTTTCCGACATGTCGCTTTTGTTACCTCTCAGCCTACCACAATTTTTTCTTTTCTTTTCTTTTTTTATTTTTATTTTTTAAGATTTTATTTATTTGACAGAGAGAGACACAGTGAGAGAGGGAACACAAGCAGGGGGAGCGGGAGAGGAAGAAGCAGGCTTCCTGCTGAGCAGAGAGCCCAATGCGGGGCTCGATCCCAGGACCCTGGGATCATGACCTGAGCAGAAGGCAAACACTTAACGTCTGAGCCACCCAGGCGCCACTTTTTTTTTCTTTTAGTTAGTTGATTTCGACTTTCCTGCCTAGTATTTGGGTCATTGCTATTGCAATCTGCGTGAGATGATCATTAGATTTGTTATAAATGTGTTTAAAATAAGGCACACTAGGCTTTGAGTAAATTCCTGAGTTGTGGGTGAGTGGCTCTTGCTTCTTTGCCTTGCTGTCTTCTCCACCCCCGTCCCCCAATTATTTTTGTGTTTCTAGATAGCTGAGGTCCTTAGATGTGTGAGTCATTCATTTGGCATTTAATAAATAGTTACTAAGCACATACTGTGTGCCAAATACTGTTCTAGGAGCTAGAGGATACAGGATATAAAATGTGAATCTAATGTGCGCCCTGACAGCTGGGAGGAAGTACAGGAGTGTGTAATACCCTGTGCTAGACAGAGAAGCATTTGCAAAGGCACCTCACCAGACAGCGGCTGGGGGCATTAGGGAAGGGTATGGAATCTGGAAGCAGATGAGGGCGCCTTTCATTGTGGACTTGTAACATTTGACATGCTTCTGAGATGTACCATTGGAAACATCCTGGAGGTAGCTGGCATTCCTTTCGTCTCTCATTGCATAACAAACCACCCTAAAACTTAATGGCTTAAAATAACAACAGTGCGTTATTTCTCACAATTCATTGGGTTTTCTGGACAGTTCCACTGCTGATTTTGCTTGAGCTCACTCATATGGCTGCATTCATCCAGGACGACAGCTAGTCTGGAAGGTCCAATAGAGCCTCACATGCTTGTTTGGCAGTGGCTCTCTGCTTGGCTAGGGTAGCCCGGTTCTTCTCCATGTGGTCTCTGATCCTGCAGGACACCAGATTGGCTTTCTTCCTTTCACGGTCTCTGAGCCGCCTTCCAAGGCTGTGGAAGCAGAAGTGGCGAGGCTTAGTTAGGCCCAGCTTTGGGAGGCAAATATGTGATTGCCGCAACAAGCAATTTTCAAGACCAGCCCAGCTTTGAGGGATTGGGAAATAGATTCATTTTCTTATAGGGAGGAGCAGCAAAGGCACCTTGCAAAGGGTCTTTGCACACAGGACGGGAAGAAGTCATGGCCACATTTTATAATCTGTCACAGTGGCCGAGATGCTTCCGAAGCTCAAGTGATTCGGATCGAAGATAGAGATTTGGAAGTTACGTTGTACAAATGAAAGGTTTCTAAATACTGGCCGCAGGAACAGAGCGGTTTTCCATATGCTCCTTGTGCAATAATGGTGATTTTTTTTTCTTTTTTTTTTTTAAGTAGACTCCACGCTTTGCTTGGAGCCCAACATGAGGCTTGAACTGATGACCATGAGATCAAGACCTGAGCTGAAATCAAGAGTCAAACGCTTAACAGACTGAGCCAGCCAGGAACCCCAATAATGGCAATTGCTATGTAAGAAAGCGATATCCCCTTTGGGGCACCTGGCTGGCTCAGTGGTAGAGCATAGGGCTTTTGATTTCAGGTCAGCTATGAGTTCAAGCCCCACATTGGGCATAGAGCTTACTTAAAAAAAAGAGAGAGAGAGAGAGATGCCCCAAAATGTTGGGTGGGAGAACACAGGACTTCACAGAAAAATGAAACTTAACAGATATCAACAAGTAAAGAATCCAGTCTCACTTCCTGTGGTGATTCTGTGGAAACTAGGTTAACAAACTGGCTTTTATCCCTAGTCCTAACCAGAACATTCATTGCCCATAGGAGGATTTATTGTGTTCAGCAAAGAAATTGTAATAAAATTAAAACTTCATGAATTCCTAAATAGCTTCTTTAGTGTTCTAGTTTGCATGCTGTCTTGCTAAAAAAAAAAAAAGGTGGTGTATTTGTTTCTTTCCCAGAATTCATTCAGACATGAGATGGGTTCAGAGCCCTCACTTGCCATGAGTTATCACGGACAAGATGGACTTCACCCTGCTAGTCATCTGTTGGTGCTGGATACCAGAGAAATGAGGGAATTCTCTTGAGGTAGTTAGAGGAGAGTCCAGAAGAGCCCTGAACAAGAAAATGTTGCTTAGAGGAAATGGAACTTTACTTAACTTCTTAGTGTTCTTCACTTCCTAATGCTGTCCTGTCCAACAGTAGCCACTAGCCTCATGTATGTATTCATATTAGCCTTAAATTCATTATGTTACATAAAATGAAAAATTGAGTTTCTCATTTGTACCAGCCATATTTCTTTTTCATTCTTTTTTTTTTTTTTTTTTTAAGTAGGCTCAACACTCAATGTGGGGTTTGAGCTCACAACCCTGAGATTGAGTCGCGTTCTCCACGGGTGTCTGGGTGGCGCAGTCGGTTAAGGCACCCAGCTCTTGGTTTTGGCTCAGGTCATGGTCTCTGGGTCATGAGCTTGAACTCTGTGTGGGGCTCCGTGTTCCGCACAGTCTGCTTAGAGCTGGTTTTCCCTCTACCTCTGACACCCCTCCCTCACTCTCTCTCTCTCTTTCAAATAAATAAATCTTAAAAAAAAAAAAAGGAGCCCCATGCTCCACTGACTGAGACAGCCAGTTGCCCCTGTACCAGTTATGTTTCAAGTGCTCAGTATAGCTACATGTGACCAGTGGGTGCCATTTTGGACAGTGCCGATGTAAAACATTTTCCATCGATGTGGAAAGTTCTATCTGACAGCACCTTTCTAATATGTCTTGTCCAATTAAGAATAAAACACATGGGACACCTGGGTGTCTCAGTCAATTAAGCATCTGTCTTCAGATAAGGTCATGACCTCAGGGTCCTGGGATCGAGCCCCACGTCGGGCTCTCTGCTCAGCGGAGAGTCTGCTTCTCCCTTTCTCTCTCCCTCTGCCTCTCCCCCTGCTTGTGCTCTCTCTCTCAAATAAATAAGTAAAATCTTAAGAAAAAAAAAAGAATAAAACAGGTAGTGCCTGGGTTAGATCCCCATGATGTGGATTAAGATTAAAGGTAATTTCCTATGTGATCTAAAATACCCATTGCAATGCATTATGGATCAGTTAAGATAGATTTCAGATGGAGGCTGGAGATCGGGAAAAAATATGATCATGTTCAAGACCATTTGTGAATAAAAAGTTTAGATGTGGGTTACAAACCGATGGGCTTAGAGAAAATCTAACCAAGCTGTAATGAAGGGTCCAGACTAACAGAATAAAATCTAACAAGGCTAAGTGTAAATGCTTATATTGTTGACTTAACTCAGGGCTTGACAAACTTTTTCTGTAAAGAGACAGTTGATAAATATTTTTGACTTTGCAGGCCAGCCAGTTTCTGTTGTAACTACTCAGCTCTGACGTTGTAGCACGAATGCAGCCATAGACAGTATGTAAAAAATAGTACGGGGCTATGTTCCAATAAAACTTTATTTACTAAGAACAGTGGTGGGCTAGACTTGGTTTGCTGGCTGTAGTTTATTGACCCCTGCACTTGGTCAGTTGTTCAAGTGAAAAATAAGAAAGTTTGGCTTAACAGCTATTCACCTGACAGTGTCCTGGGGGTCTTCGGTTGGCTGGGGGCTTGACTTGAGCCACTTGCCTTAGGAAATGCCATTTAGGTCTCTGTTAACAGACGTGTTCCATCCAAAGTCAGGGAATGAAGAGTCCTACTGTAGTTTACAATAAGAGTTGGCAATCAGTTTGGATATTGGCAATCTGTGTTGCATGGGATGTCCAAGGATTTGGAAAGTGAGTAAAAGGAGAATGGAAGGTGCTGAGGTCTGACTTCACAATGGTGAGTTATTTTCAGATGTGAGTATAGTTATCCTCAAGTATTTGAAGTCCTGCCATGTGGCAGGAGGTATGATTTGTCTGAATAATTCTAGAGATTAGAAATGGAACCAATAGTTACAAGTCTATAAAAGGAGAACTTTTAAGAATATTATAGCTGTTTCGGGGGCACCTGGCTGGCTCAGTCGGTTGTGAGTTCAACCCCCATGCTGGGCGTGGAGCCTACTTAAAATGAATGAATGAATGAATATTATAGTTGTTTCAAAATGGGCTACCTCACAAAGTAGTTTTTCACAACTGAAGGGCTTCAGAAAAGGGATGTATTGTTATTCTATGAGTTGATTGAAGAATTTGTTCTAAAAATGAGTGCAAGTCTATAAAGATAATCTTCTAAATTGTTCTACTATGAGATTAGAACGAAATTGCATGTAGAGAAATCCCAAACCTAAGTAGCTTAAAGAAAAAAGAAAATCTAGGGGCGCCTGGGTGGCTCGGTCCATTAAGTGTCCAGCTCTTGGTTTTAGCTCTGATCATGATCTCAGGGTTGTGGGATCCGGCTCCACGCTCAGCGTGAAGTCTGTTTGTCCCTCTCCCTCTCTTCTTCCTCCTGCTCACACACACTCTCTCTCTCTTAAAAACATAAATAAAATCCTTAAAAGAAAAAAAGAAAGAAAGAAAAAAATCTATTGGCTTATACAACTAAAAGGTCCCAGGATAGGTCTGACTTCAGACATGGCCGGGTCTAGAGGTCTTACCAAAATCTTTCGGTCAAACTGGCTGCATAATTTGTGGGGCCTAGTACAGAATAGAAAAGCAGGGTCCCTTGGCCAAAAAATAAGAATATCAAAATGGTGACAGCATAGCCTTAAGTCAGGGGTGGGGCCCTTCCAAACGGAAGGCTCTATGAAACTTCACAGCTGTGGGCCCCGTCTTCAGGTCGTGGTCTCTCCCATCTTTGCCTCTTGCCTCTGGTTTTCTGTAGGTTAGTCCCATTTTTCAGCAGACTTTGTTCACTGGCAGCTCAAGGCTTGTATTTTTTTTTTTAAGCTGCTAAAGAGTGTTCCTCTCCCCTGGTAATAGCAGCAGATACCAGATAATTTCAAATAAACTTTTCTTATCCCTGATTTCGAACACTTGGTGTTGCTCCTTTTGGCCAGAACTGGGTGACCTGTGTATCCCCGAAGCTGAGAACAGAGTCAGCACTACTCAAACCATAAGGAGCATGAGAGAAGTGATAGTTTCAAAATGAAAAACATGGAGCAGTTACCTGAAGAAGGGGTAGGGCATACAGAGTAGTCCAATAATAAATGTCTACTCTGGTTAGTAAACAATCGTGAGCAATAATGAGGGGACTCAAAGTAAGAGGAAGTCTTAATTCAGAAATTTGCCAATAACTGAACAGATTCCTTTCCCTCTAAAGAGTTTGCTTAATTTTAAAATTCTGTTTCCTCAGGTATGCAAGCAAGATTTTTCCTGTCTCATGTATATTCAGTAAAACATTTGTGTTCTTAGCCTTATTCTTACTTAAAAAACTCTCTGTCAGGATTCTGAGATCCAACACTTATTGCCCTGCCTTGAAATTATTTTAATCAAAGAAGAATATTCCCTGGAACCCTATTATATTTCTCAGGCCCATCTTGCATTCAAAACTTTGTTCAGTTTCTTAGGAGAGGAAATATACATACGTGTGTGTGTGTGTGTGTGTGTGTGTGTTAGTCATTACTTTCCGTATTGGTCAGTTGTGCTGCCGAACCAGCACATTGTTTAACATGCTCTACTCAAAACTTGACATTTTTGGTGAAATCATGAGTCTGATGCCTGGAAAGGTGAAGAGAATGAAGGTAGCGTGTAGAATGGTCATTGTAATGGAATCACTACACGCGCCAATCAGCTCAACCAGAATATCCCTTCTAATCTAATGGTAACTGACCTTATTTTTCTTGTCACATCTGACACTTTGGGGCATCTGACTTGACAATTGTATTTTGATCAGTTCATCGGGGAAGGCGGGTGGGGGGGCGGTGGTTGATTCAGTCTGCGCCGGCCATAGCTCCGCACGGCTCATGGAGAACCCTTTTCTGAAGTCACCTGCACTGAGGCAGGAGTTCAACAGAAGGCCTCTGCAGCTGGACCTCTGGGGGTTTGATGCCTGGTCCTGCCACTCACAAGCTGTGTTTCCTTGGGTCAGTTTGCCTCTCTGAGCTGGCTTTCTCTTATCTGTAGAAATGTCATTGTTGCTATCTGTGTATCCTTATATCTTTAGAAACCCACAACATGAACACATCAGAAAGCAGCTACACATTAGAAAGCACTTGCCTTCAGGGGCGTCTGGGTGGCTCAGTCTTTTAAGCATCTGCCTTTGGCTCAGGTCATGATCTCAGGGTCCTGGGATCGAGCCCCGTGTCAGGCTCTCTGCTCACTGGGAAGTCTGCTTCTCCCTCTCCCTCTGCCCATCCCATTTCTCCAGCTTGCTCTTGCTCTCTCGCTTTCCCTCAAATAAATAAATAAAATCTTAAAAAAAAAAAAAAACAACAGTGGTCCACCACACCTGCTGATTCATCAGATTCGTTTTTCTGGGTCATTCAACTAGGATGCTAGCATAGAAAATGAAATGGGAATGCCTTGAGTTCCTGTTAATGTAAACAAGTTATCAATTACTCATCTGCTTGGCTAAGCAGACAGTGGCATACATTTACATTGGCTGACTTCAGCCCAGCATCGTTCCTTAACCAGCATAGCTCACCCTCCCCAAATCTATGAAGCATAAATCTACATTAATTGAAAGTTCAAGATGACAGTCTTTTTGCCTCCTTCTTCCTATTTCAAAGATCCTCACTAGAATAGAGAAGTCCTAAAGCTTTTGGGAAAAGAGGAGCTATTTCAAGGAAGACTTAATTTTCTGTTCTTTAACCTAGACATTGAAATCTGGCCTAATAATTACATCAAATAATTTTCTCCCCAAATATTCAGATTTTTTTCCACTGTACAGGTTTGTACTTAGCTTTGGTTGGTCTTAAAGATTTTTAATATAAATTGTAGAGTATAAGGGCTTAATCCCTTCCTTCTATCTTCCAAGGAGGTCACTTTAACATTTCTCCCCACGGATAGGCACTCAGAGTACGTGGCTTTTTAAGACAAGCACACCAGTCTAGGGCTCTTCAGAATATAAATAGAAGCATTGAAAACACACTTGGAGCTTTCTAAATTGACTTCCCTGAACTAAGTTAGAAATTAAAGTTAGGCTGAGGTGCCTGTTTTGGGCTCATTAAATCTTGTAGTGTTTTCTCTGAAATGGCAGATCTCCTGGGACAAATCAAGGACATGTTCTCTTTAAATTCCCTGAAAATCAGAAGGGCAACAATTTTCTGATAATCTTTAATTATTCTTCACTAGGACTGCATATTGAAAATGGAACACATCACCTGGGTAGATAAAGGAGACACGTGAAAGAAAGAAAAGAAGGAAAGAAACATTTATGTGCGAATTCACTCACAAAGCAGTCAGTGGCACAGTTGGGTTTTTTTTTAGAAGTCCCAAGCTACTTTCGTATCTTTGCTAACAGAACTACACCGATTTAAAACATACCACAGCTTTAGGAAACAGGAATAAAAATTCTGAACATCAAAGAGATGAACATTTGGAAGCAGCCTTTTGAAAAATATTTGCCTGACTAGACCTACAGAGATGGCCCTGAGTGTCCCGTGAATTCCTACACTAGGTAGGACACTATCATTGAGTTTGATTTCAAAGTTCAAGTCATTGTCTCCAGTGGCCGCTCACATATTGAAAAGGATAAATACCCCCACTACATGTCTGGCCTTGAAACAAATTGTAATGAAAACCATCACCCGTAGCTACAAAAAATTAGAGTAAGGGTTCTGCCAGTCCATTTTCCTTCTGAAAGGCACTGAGGGCACCAACATCACACTATTTGCCCCCGTAAGTCCTCAGGTAAAAACCAAGGTTTGTGGCATCTAAGGATGTCTCATGGTGAACAGGCGAGGCAACACGCAATTCCTCAGCTCCTACTTCAAAGGTAGGGGATGGGCATAGTCGCCATGGAAGCGGTTATTGACCACTCTGTCGCTATCTCTCTGTGTCAAATAAATAAAATTAAAGAAGATTTTCTTTATTTATTTGACAGACACAGCGAGAGAGGGAACACAAGCAGGGGGAGTGGGAGAGGGAGAAGCAGGTTCCCCACTCAGCAGGGAGCCTGATGCGGGGCTCCATCCCGGGACCCTGGGACCGTGACCCAAGCCGAAGGCAGACGCCTAACCGACTGAGCCACCCAGGCGCCCCATGTGGAGATTTTATAAAGTATGCCCAGGCCCCACTCCCCACCCACCAAATCAGAATTCTGGGGATGGTGTTCTGACCTGGGTAGAGAATTAACACCCACAAGTGAATCACATTAAGAATTAGCAGAACAAGATGAAACCGAGAACCTTCTCTTATGCCATTAGACCTCATGCCCAGGCTGACTCTTCCAGCAGTCCTTCCATACCTGTAATTGCCTACCCTGCCCACCCCCGCCCCATCTGTCTTTCCCCCTCGACTCACATACTCTCACAATTCCTGGAATGGAAAACACCTCAAATGGAAAACACTGATTCATTTTTAAAATGTCATTACAGGGGATCCTGAGTGGCTCAGTCAGTTGAGTATCCTACTATTGATTTCGGCTCAGGGGGGATCTCAGGATGATCAGATTGAGCCCTGCTTCGGGCTCTATGCCCAGCAGGGAGTGTGCTTCACTCCCTCTCCCTCTCTCTTTGCCCTCCCCCCCACAACTCCTGCTTGTGTATGCTCTCTCTCTCTCAAATAAATAAATAAATACTGAATACTGACCAATTCCTTGAAGGACACGATCTGCCAAATCCATCGTTTTAAAAAATACAATGTCATTGCAAATGGAAGCAATTCTGGCCTCTGTAAGTAACAAGGGGAAAAAATGGAGTGCTAATGGTGGTGATAGTTTAAGGAACTCAGTTTATTCCCAGGGGCTCCATTTATCAAATCCCACTATAACTTTATTGCATATTCACCAGAAATCATTACATTTTGGTAGTTTTGAATTACATTACCCCTGGTCATAAAATTCCCTCTAATAAGAAATCACAGCTGTCAAGTCCAGTCTGATTAAATGGAATGACAGGTGATCTGCAGCCTTGCAGGTGATGTTTTTGGCTGCCCATTACTTCCCATTGGAAAGATGATTAAGTGATTATAAAAGGAAACCCATAGGTACAATTACAGGGCCCCACACCATAAATAATTTTAAATTATTTTACACCATAAATAATTTTAAAGGAGAGTAATCTGTATTTTTCATGTCTTTTACTGTTTGCATACAGTTTCTTGCATTGCCTTTACCCCAAGGCATTTCAACTCTGTACTTCATATAAACACCTGCTAAAAATCTCACCAGCAATGCACTCCATGACCAAAAGACTGGAGTCCTTGCTGCTAATAATCTAGAATGCCTGTGTCTTGCGAAGCATGGCATTCCCTTCAAGCAAGAAAGCAGGGGTAGTCTGTTCTTCCTTACTACTGTCATACTTTTATAGTACTTGAGAGTGGCTGGGATCTTTGGTTTTAAAAAATGGCTCCATATAATTATTATTATTTTTTAAATAGAATCTCCTGGGCCTCCCGGCTGGCTTAGTTGGTAGAGCATGTGACTCTTGATCTTGGGGTTGTAAGTTTGAACCCCATGCTGGGTGCAGAGATTACTTAAAAATAAAATCTTTAAATGGAATTTCCCAAAGTGCTTGTTGGTGCTGTTTTCTGTTTTACTTACTGGATGTCATGTGACAATATGACAGTATCCCAAAGAAAACACTTAAATAATTTTTGGTGATGACAGCCATAGTATATTTTGGTACCTTGGCTATACAAAACTGGTAAGAGTGACTTCCTAACAACAAAATACTAAATAAAGCCAAGGTTCAAATATGTCTTTTGTATATGACATGAGGATAGAGAGAGAATTTTATTAAGAGGAAAATAAATAATACGTTTCTGTTCATAAAATGAAAACTGGGCTGTGAATTCCTTTTTTTTTTTAAAGATTTTATTTATTTATTTGACAGAGATCACAAGTAGGCAGAAAGGCAGGCAGAGAGAGAAGGGGAAGCAGGCTCCCCACCAAGCAGAGAGCCTGATGTGGGGCTCGATCCCAGGACCCTAGGATCATGACCTGAGCTGAAGGCAGAGGCTTAACCCACTGAGCCACCCAGGCGCACCTGAATTCCTTTTTTAAAAGATTTATTTGTTTATTTATGAGAGAGAGAGAGAAAGAGAGAGAGAGCGAGCACGAGGCGGGGCAGGAGAAAGGGAGAAGCAGACTCCCCACTGAGCCAGGAGCCTGACCTGGGGCTTGATGCCAGGGCCTGAGCCAAAGGCAGATACTTAACCAACTGAACCACGCAGGCGCCCCTGGGCCGGGAATTCTGGGAAGGAAATAGAACCATTATAATGTCTTTTTATATGGTCTTTTCCCACTATCTCTACTTGCGCCATTGCACAGTATCTTTTTTCTCCAACAGTATCTTTTTCTCCAACTATTTTTTGGGAGAAAAGTATATCCACAAATGCATCAATACATCTTCATATTTTCCCTGTAATCTCTCATGTGTATCTCCTCAAAGACCATGCACAGCAGCAGGTATAAGGGAGGTTCTGTGTAGGTCATCTAGAAAATCTGAAAGTCTTACTTGTATTGTATATGAAAATGCAGCATGATTTTCTCTCCTCTATTGGAAGAAGATAATAGAGTGGAAAAGGTGGCAGTAATGTAAGTAAATAGGATTTTTGGAGGAACTGTTTTGGAAGACACTGGCCACCTAATAATAAACAAGATGTATATCCCCGTCCTTATGCCTTGAATGCACTTGTCCATTTGCCACCATTCCTATCTGTCCTTCTCAACCAGATTCCCTTGTTTTATATAGGGCCTTCTCCTACTTCTCCCTATCCCTTCATAAATAATTTACATTATTGACCGTATCACACTATATTTTAGTTGTCTCCAAGCCAGTCTTTAAACAAGTGGATGAAATTTACTTTCATTTCCACAAAAAAAAAAAAAACAAAAGCCAAAAGTTGGTTCTTTGAAAACATCAATAAAATTATCAAGCCTCTAGCTAGGCTAACTAAGGAAAAAAGAGTGAAGACACAAATTACCAAAGTCAGAATTGAAAGAGTGCACATCACTACAGATCCACGGACATTAAAAGAACAATAAAAAAAATTACAAAAATGTCTGTTCTTACAGCTATGAAATGGACCGATTCCTTGAAGGACACAATCTGCCAAATCTCACACGAAGAAATAATCTGAATAGGCCTATAACTAATTTTTAAAAATTATTTATTGAGAGAAAGAGAGCATGAGCAAGCATGCTCAAGTAGGGGAGGGGCAGAGGGAGAGGGAGAGAGAAAATCTCAAGTAGGCTCCATACTGAGCATGGAACCAGATTTGGGGCTTGATCGCATGACCCTGAGATCATGACCTGAACCCAAATCAAGAGTTGGATGCTCAATCGACTGAGCTGCTTTGGTGCCCTTGAATAAGCCTGTAACTAGTAGAGACATTGAATCAATAATTAATAACCTTCTTAAATAGGAAGTCCCAGGTCCAGATGAATGGTGTGTCCTACTACCAAGCATTTAAGGAAGAAATGATACCAATTCTCTACAATCTCTTCCAGAAGATAGAAACAGGGGGAACACTTTCTGTTTCTGTGGCCAACATTACCCTAATACAAAAACCAGACCAAGAAAAAAAACAAACAAACAACAAAACAGAAACCCACAAAAACAAAAAAAAACCAAAGACATTATAAGAAAACTGTAGCCCAATAACTCTCATGAACATAGATGCAAAAATCCTCAACAAAGTATCAGCAAATTGAATCTAACCATGTATAAAAAGAATTATACACCATGACCAAATGGGATTTATCCCAGGTAAGCAAGGCCGCTTCGGTGTTTGAAAGTCAGTGTAATCAATCACCTCAACAGGCTGAAAAAGAAAAATCACATGATTGTTTCAATAGATTCAGAAAAAGCATTTAACAAAATCCAACACCCATTTAGATGGGAACTCTCCGTACCTTCCATTCAATTTTGCTGTGAACTGAAAACTAAAAACTAAAGACTATTGGGGTGCCTCGGTGGCTCAGTGAGTTTGAGCATTGAGTCTCAGTGGGAAGTCTGCTGGAAGATTCTCTTCCTCTGCCCCTCCCATGAGTCGGGCACATGCGCATAGTGCTTGCTCTCTCTTTCTCTCTCTCTCTCGAATAAATCAATAAACGTTAAAAAAAAAGCCATGTCTTCCTTAAAAAATTAAAAATAAAGGCTATTAAAAATTAGTTAAACCAAAAATTGCTTATGAACCAACTGTTTGCTTATTAGAGAGCTTTCCCCTCAAGGCATTAGTCTTCTTTGGGTTTGGGTTGAATGACTGTTTCTTCTCTGCTGGTTGAAGCAACTTTATCACATTTTGAAACACAACCAAAATTTCTGGGCACATTCTTCAAACTGGGGCTCAGAGCCCTGTGGTGGCAGTGCTGTGACTGGCCTCCACGCCACTGGATACCATGTGACCTGGACATCAGTGATGATTTAATTAAGTTGCCTTGGTTATTTCTGTAGAGATATAGAGGAGAGGCCGTTTTCCTTAGGTGCCAACAGGCGTACTGAAGCTTTGCCCGTAGCAAGCCGTAGATGTAGGTGGCTGGTAAGTGGGGAGTGTGTGCAAAGATGGCAGCTACGCTAGACACTACAGCCGGGTCTGATACGGTGGGAGGAAGGATATTGTGAATTCTGCAGTCAAGCATGACAGACGACCACCCGCCTCGTCATCTGTTTCCCCTCCCTGCAAAGGTGACGATTTGGGTACATCTGTAGTAAGTGTTTCCAAGTTGAACTAGGCGTGTGCCAAATGTCAAACAGTGATGTCCAGACTTTAGGGTTCATCTGCATCACCTGGAGGGCTTTCTGTCATTGGATCCTGGGCCATCCCCAGAGCGTCTGATTGATAAGGGCTGGGGTTAGGCCAGAGAATTTGTATCTTTAGCAAGTTTCCACACCATGCTGATGCTGCTGGTCTAGGGACTACACCTTAAGAGCTTCTCCATAGGGCACCTGGTGGGCTCAGTCCCAGGAGCATGGGCCTCTTGATCTCAGGGTTGTGGGTTCGAGCCCCATGTTGGGTGTAGCAATGACTTAAAAAAATAAAATCTTAAAAAGAACTTCTGCTCTAGAAGAAGGTTCACCTTCTCAGTAGAAGGTGTTGAGACACCAGAAAGTAGCATACGTGTATATCCGACTTTTTATTAACGGACAAATAGCTCAGAACATTTTGTCTTGAAAGAAAATACAGTGAGTGTTTCCGATGAAAGAAACAGAGTGTGCCTCTTTCTTTTAAGGCATTGGCAAAAATGGCATGAAATGAGAACAAAGAGCCAGCAGAAGGTGGAGAGCAATGTCAAATCTGACAAACGGGAACTTTGGGGGTCTGGCTCCTAAATCGGTTCTGTTTTTCACCTATTCGTTTGTCTCAGGATTGCTAGCTGGTCTTCTCGGTGGTGCTACAGATTCTATACAACACATAATCAGCTTCTTGAATAAATCTATTGACTTCAAAGACTTGGTCATTTTCTTTCTTTCCTTTAAGATTTTATTTTTAAGTCATGTCTATACCCAGTGTGGGGCTCGAACCCACCACCCTGAGATCCAGAAAAGCATGCTCCATCGACTGAGCCAGCCAGGCGCCCCTGTCGTTTTCTGAATATGGCCTGATGACCTTCTTGAGTTGTTGGTAACTAATTCCTTTTTTTCCCTACAGAATGTTATCAAACATTCCCTTAATGTCAAAAATATCTGGGTCCCGTACATTCAGTTATTGCATCGGACATCTCTGCCTTTGGGGCCCCTGGCCGGTGTGAAATAGCAGCTGAAGGAGTCGTTGTCCGGGGATTGATACTAATTGGATCGTTTGAAAAGTGTTTGTGTCTTTGGTAAAAGGCTGACAAATAGAGGCAGGTGAGATCTACATCTCTTTTTCGCATATCCCGGCAGGCGGGTGGTATGTTACAGTGTTAGAATGAAAGCAAGTCTCAGATCAGGGTTTGTATAGATGTTAACTAGTGGGCTGGCAAAAAGAAAGGAAAGGGAAAAAGAACAGATTGGCCACGTATTCCTTGTGCGGTTAGTGACATCCCTGAGCAGTCCTCGGTCAAGTGGGTAGTGGGTGAGGGTGAGGGGTGGGCGCAAGACCAGATGGCCTGGCAGAAGTGAGTGTCGCTCGCTTATGGCTGCTGGTTTTGCCCACTGCCGATTCTTGTCTCATGCAAGGGCAGTGGGGCCTCCATCGTCTTCCGAGCTACCATATTTCTGCAATACCTCCCATTTCTTCAGAGAACGACGAGGTCTGACCCCACTTATGCCAACGAACGAGCCTGTGGTGCAGATTTAGATAACACGGTTAAAGTGCTTGCCTTCGCTGCCTCGGGAAGTGTGAATTCCTGATTAGGGGCTCTTAAATCTGACCTAATTAGCTTCAGGATATGGGTTAAAATTAACTTCTGTACCCATATACATATCACTGTTTTGTTCCAGTTATGAAACAGAGCTAGAAGAGGTGAGGCGTCAGGTTCTACAGGGGAACCACAGAGAGACTTAAAACAATTTGGGGAGGGTTGCCCTAGTATCAAGCGTACACGGTGTAGGTGTTGGAGGTTAAGAAAGAAGTCTGGGGACTATTAGTGTTCCCTGAAGTAGCATTCTATAAAATCTGGATGTTTTGTGTATGATTTAGGTTAGTATTTAAGTAAACCTTATAAAAGCGATCTTTTTTTTAAAAAACTTAATTTTTTTTTTTTTTAATTAGAGAGAGAGAGTGTGTATGTGAATGGGAGGGAGAGAGAGGGAGAGAGAACCTGAAGCGGACTCTGCACTGAGCACAGAGCCCAACACAGGACTTGATCCCACAACCAGAAGACCATGACCTGAGCCGAAACCAGGAGTTGGATGCTCAACTGACTGAGCTGCTCAGGAGCCCCGAGAAGTGATCTTAGTGGTTTTTATTTATTTATTTATTTTTAAGTAAACGCTACCCCCAACATGGCGCTCAAACTCAAGACTCCAAGTTCAAGAGTCAGTCATACTCTACTGACTGAGCAGCCAGGTGCCCCAATTTTAGTGTTTTTAAATTCCATCTTGAAGACCCAGGATTTTAGATTCTCTAAGGCGGCAGGGGGGTGGGGGAACCTTAACAACAGCAAAGCCATGCTGAAAAAGCCGGATGGATCTTTTTCAGAGGGAAGGCTGTTTCTTTTCACACTTTCCTATTCCGAGCACAGCACTTGGATAGTGCTGATAGCAAGCCCTGCGTTTAATCCTTGAAAACAATGACAACATGAAATGAAGTTCCTAATGCTGGCTTTCCCCTTTATCCGAGATCATTTAATTTGCCAATAAACTTGAATGAAAGACAGAGGCTGAAATGTTAATAGAAGTCATGCTGTCCTTGGCTTAATTCTGTCCTTTCTCTTTATGCCACTTGATGGGCAGCTCCAACTTTTAAATTCAATGTCATGACCACATACATGTATCTGTGTGTCCATATACATATTTGTGTGTTTGTGAAATGCTGTATAGATTTTCTGGTTTTTAAAAAAGACTGACTATACAGGCAGGTGAGTCAAAATTAAAATGAACTTGGAAAAGAGATTTATTTTACCTAATTTTAAATTTTATATCAGACTCTCAAATTCAATGACTAGTTTTCCAGAAGGGCATTAGTGTATAAATGCCAATCCAAATAAAGACTGTTGGGACAGTGGGATTGTTTTGGGGTCCAAGAGACCACCTGCATGGGGGCACCCGGCCGGCTCAGTCAGTAGAGCATGCAACCCTTGATCTTAGGGCCATGAGTTCAAGTCCCACTCTACTTAAAAAAAAGGAAGGGCAAAAGACCACCCGCATGTTTGGTAGTTTTCTAGGACTCCTGGGGACTCAGTATAGAGTCGTGTGTGTGTGTGTGTGTGTGTGTGTGTGTGTGTGTGTATTTCTTCCTTCCCTCCTTTCCTTCCTTCCTTTCTCCTGTCCTTCCTTCCTTCCTATTCTTCCTTCCTTTCTTCCTGTCCTTCCTTCCTTCCTTTGCCACAGCAAGGATGCGCATTGGAACCAGAGAGGGGAAAAGACACAGGGCAGAGTCTGGAAAAACCCATGCATGAGCTTATTACGCTGCCCCTGAATGAGGCCACACAGAGTACTCTCCCCCCACCAGGACAATGCTCAAGTCCTGTATGGTGTTCCTGCCTAGGAAAGGCCATTTGAGACTCAGTGCATAGAGATTTTAGTCACGTCATCACAAGGACCAGCCGCTATTATTGAAATTCAGGATTCCCCCAAGGAAAGCAGGTGTTTCAAGCCCCAGGTGGGCAAAACAACCTGCTAGCATAGGAACTTTCCTGAAACTGAAATCCCAGAAGCCAGCCAGAGGCCAACCCTGCAAGCTGACCTGCTTTAAGATAACAAACAGCTCAGGCCAACTAGGTTAACCCTTTCCTGCAGAGGTGTATACTTTTTAAAATGTTATTATATTATCTTTTATGTACCAATCTATAAATGTATGCTTGTGTGACTTAATGTATGAGGCCGTCAGCATCTTGAGGGCAGATGTCCCAGCCTATTTATCATGTTTCCCTGGCACCCGGTATGACAGAGAGACCTGAAGAGAAACCTAAAGACTGCTTCTGGAAACATCCTGGAGATGTTCTGGAAATACGAGTGGATGCATCAGTGGACAGTGGGGTTGCAGTCCCACGTGTCAGTTACAAGTTGGCTATTTCGTAGAGTATGATTTAAACGTGGGTATAATTTAGAGACGATAAAATTTGTATTTTCTGCCCAAAATTCTGGCAGTCTGGCCACAGTAATCTGCATGTGACCTCACTCCCAGATTCTCTAAGCTACCTGCTAAATATTTAGCACGTTGTATATTTTCCGACTTGCGAGCAGGTTGTGTCGCGCTGGTCACAGGCATGGGGGGGTGGGGGCGAGAATGGGGACAGAGCTTCTGCGGGTCACAGGGCTGCCTGCGTTGGCCTGGGCCCTGTGGCAGTCACATTCAGCCTCCGGTTTTGGACGGAACCGGTGCTCATCACAGGGCGAGCTTCCGTCTAGGGCACAATATCACAGTAATCACATCAGCGATGAGAAAAGGAAATAGGAGAGGAGGATATGGCCGTTGACCCGTCATGTCTGGGTCGGCAGATGCTCTGGCCTGTTGGCAGGAGCCTGAATCAGATTTAGTCCAGACTTCTCATCCAGAACTTCTGTTGCTGCAGGAAGAAGCAGTGTGTGTGTGTGTGTGTGTGTGTGTGTGTGTGTGTGTGTGCATGCACGCACTTGTGTACACACATATATATTAAAAGGAGCATGGAAGTGTGTGTGGCCACCTAAGGATGGAATACAAAATGTTTATGAAACAGAGCCTCTGAATAGAAAAAAAAGCAGACATTTGGATCTGTGTTTCTTTCTTTACCTTTTTAAATGTAACTCTCTAGGGGCACCTGGGTGGCTCAGTTGGTTGAGCATCTGCCTTCTGCTCTGGTCATGATCCCCGTGATCTTGGGATCAAGTCCTGCATCGGGCTCCCTGCTCAGTGGGGAGTCTGCTTTTCCCTCTGCCCCTCCCCATTGGCTTGTGCTCACTCTCCTTCTTAAATAAATAAGTAAAATATTTTAAAAAATGTATTTATCCAGAATGCAAAGAGAAACACACTTAAAATTGAATTGAATTGTTACAGAAGTTAGGAGCCTTTTTAACTTTCTACGAACTATCTTTACAGATATGTAAGAAACACTATTATCGAGCTCCATCGTGAAATGGATTATTCAGGTGTTAAAAGGTAAACTGAGGCCCATGAAAAATAAGTTCATATTGGGTAGTACCAAACTGGAAGTGATCAGGAACATTCCTTGACAGAAGCCGGGGGAAAGAATTGTATAGAAAAGGTGTGGCAGCAAAGAAAGGAAATTATTATCTTTTTTTTTTTTTTAAGAAAGGAACTTGTTGATTGGCTGTCGCTTCAAGCTCAAGGTTGTCCTTAGGTATCAATTTCATGACGTAGAGGCTTAGAGTTTGGTTTGTTGACACAGGCCACAGAACCACCTCAGTTTAATGGTCTCCTTGTCTCATTTGTGTAAAATTAGTTTATCACCTACTACAGTTTGACAAAAGTTAGCGTGTATGTCTCACATGTATCACCTGTTTCCAAATACATATATTTATGTATGTATTTCTTAAAGATTACTCTTGGGGTTTTCTCCGAATGTGAAGAGCCTCTCTGTACTCCTTTGCTGAAACAAGTCTTGGGAAACAGCAGAGTGACTGTGTGAGGACTCTGGGTGGCCAGGGTTAACGCCAAGAGAGCTTAGTCATGATGCTGTAAGCTTTCATTTCCTCATCCACGAAATGGGGTTATACAGACCCAGCAAAGCAGAGATTCATTTCCCAACTGCGAAAGGCTATTACTACATAAGAGCTTACTGCTATTGAGATAGCACTAGCAATTAGACATTTGACACCCCCAGAAATGGGTTCGCTCTTGGTATTCTGCTGCGTTTCCATTGACCGCTTGTTGTGGAGAACCAGAGAATCTGGGAGAAGGTGGAAAAGAGGAGTGGACCCGTGAGTTGAGAGGAAGCTGAAGTAAGGCGCCAACGAAGGGAAGCTTGCTGAGGGCACTCTGGGTTCTTAAAGACCCTGCTGCACCGTCTGGCTGTAAATGTGATTTTCTTGTGTGTGGGTTGAGGGCGACTCTAGTACCTAGAAAAGATTATTGGATGACAAGGTTTTGGACTAACCTGGTAAGCGGTATATTCAAGTAACGTGTTCAAAATCCAGTTTCTTCCTTTTGAGAAAGAAAAGTAAATGTAGCAAAATTTCATAGTCTCTTTTAGGAAGACTTATCATTGAATTCCCTCATACATTTAAGGTGGCATTTCTGTATTTCTTTGACATTCCTTCAGATGTCTAAGAAATCCTCCCAAGTATTTCAATTACTCTTATGAAGCTAGTGTTTTAAACTCACAGATCCAAGTGTTTGGTACCCTTAAGTGTTCCAGCCCCATTTACTGTCTTCTGGCGTATAAATCCAAATCCGAATGAGTTATTCAAGGACATATTTTATTTTATTTTTAAAAGTTTGTTTATTTATTTATTGAAGTCGTCTCTGCACCCAGTGTGGGGCTCGAACTCACAAGCCCGAGATCAAGAATCGCATGCTCTTCCAGGTGAGCCAGCCAGGTGCCTCTCAAGTACACATTTTATTTTATTTTATTTTTAAAGAATTCTTTTTTTAAGATTTTATTTATTTATTTGACAGAGAAAGACACAATGAGAGAGGGAATACAGATGGGGGAGTGGGAGAGGGAGAAGCAGGCTTCCCGCTGAGCAGAGAGCCCGATGCGGGGCTCAATCCCAGGATCCTGGAATCATGACCTGAGCTGAAGGCAGACACTTAATGGCTGAGCCACCCAGGCGCCCCTCAAGTATACATTTTAAATTAGAATTCTGAGACTGGATTAGCTAATCTCTATGCCAAATTCTCTTAAATAATAAAAAGTACGTATATTGTTAAATATTTACAGATTAACTCCAAACTTAATACAAAGATATTAATGCTGTGGGATTGATTTATTCCATCATTTCTACACTCGATTCTCAAACTTCCTGGGGTTAAAAGACATCCAATAAGGAAAAAAAATCATTCTCACCAAGGCAAGCTGGGTCTCCCAACTCCATTCACCCTGTTTTTCTTTTCTTTTCTTTCTTTTTTTGTTTTTAAAGATTTAATTAATTTATTTATTTGTCAGAGAGAGAGAGAGAGAGTGCACAAACAGGGGCAGTGGCAGGCAGAGCAGGTAGAGCAGGCAGAGTGAGAAGTAGCCTCCCCGCTGAGCAGGGACCCTGATGGTGGACTCAGTCCCAGGATCTGGGATCATGACCTATGCTAAAGGCAGACACTCAACTGACTGAGCCACCCAGGCACCCCTCCGTTTCTCCCCGTTTTTCATTCATCCAGGGGAGGCACAGGCCTGGTCTTTATTCGGTCTTGTGCCACTGATGAGAAATACCATTTGCTAGTAATAGCCCTAGTTCCTGACCAGTGCTTCTCCATCTTTCATGGACACACGAATCACCTGGGTGTCTTGTCAAACTGAAGCCTTTGATTCTGAAGGTCTGGGTGGGCCCGTGATTCTACATTTCTCACCAGCTCCTGGATGAGGCCTAAAGGGCTGGTTCCGGTGGCATTTTCCATGATTCTTTCAGCTGTGCACAGAGGACATCCTCTCCCACGGAGATATCTAACTGCCCTCCCAGTGTGATTGGTTTTCCATTTCTTTGACTCTCTTAAAGACATTCAAATGTCAGCCCCATTAGACTCTGTAGACTTCTTCGGGTTTTGTGTCTCTGTTGGCATAAAATTAAAAGAACCTTGAAGATGAAAATTACTCTGGCTCACTTAGAGGGGAAAAAATGATTGTTTTGAAATAAATGCAGAGAAATAACTCAGTAAGAAAAAATACAGATTAGAAAGACTGGTGGAGGGCACCTGGGTGGCTCAGTGGGTTAAAGCCTCTGCCTTCAGCTCAGGTCATGATCCCAGGGTCCTGGGATCGAGCCCCGCATCGGGCTCTCTGCTCGGCGGGGAGCCTGCCTCCCTTCTTCTCTCTGCCTGCCTCTCTGCCTGCTTGTGATCTCTCTCTGTCAAATAA
>ML099226.1:38396-76766 GCA_003697995.1 Taxidea taxus jeffersonii
GCTCGATCCCAGGACCCTGGGATCGAGCCCCGCATCGGGCTCTCTGCTCGGCGGGGAGCCTGCCTCCCTTCTTCTCTCTGCCTGCCTCTCTGCCTGCTTGTGATCTCTCTCTGTCAAATAAATAAATAAAATCTTAAAAAAAAAAAAAAAGAAATGAATTTGCCAAGGGTTGCAAGACTGGCTTCTTCACAGGGGGAAAGACCTCATTTGCTTGTCTGTAGCAAAGTATAATTTTGCATTGCTTCCACTTAGGCACGACTTCCAGACTTGCAAATAGTTCAAACAAAAGATACAGAGCCACCATACCATCAGAATCGGCTTAGAAAGGTGTTCTACAGTATAGTGCCTAAACAATGCCTGATTTTTTCTTAAAAGGCAACTTTTCCCCATGTGCCTATATATGTTAAAGTCGGAAATGAGAACAGAAACATTTCAAGTTGTCATCTATGGGTGGTAAGATTTTGTGTTATTACTCTTGAATTTATGCATTTAAGTGTTTCTATAGTTTCACAGTATTTCTACAAGAGCATGTGATTTTGTTTATAATCAGAAAAAAGAAACCCCTACTTCCATATAGCACAACAACAAGAACTCCCCCCCCTCTTTGTGCTAAATCCTTCAACAGCAGCAACAAAGGCAATGAATGAGCCACAGAGGAGCTCGCTGTAGGGTCCTGTGATTAAGATAATAGCAGGAGAGTAGGGGCAGAAAATGTGCGGTGGTCCACAATCCCCTTGCTAACCTGCTATTTCTGGTGGGTCGCCCCATCATAGCTTTGTGTTCAGTCCTAGAATAGTCCCACTTTCAAGAGCCGCTGATGTGACCAAGGTATGTGGGCAAGTCAGAGGTGCTTTGAGCTCTCATGCTGGATGAATGAAGCTCCAAGAAGCTAACATTTTCTGTTGAGTCAGGAAGAGTCCCGTTTGCTGATGAGCAACTTCCTGATGGGAGAGGGGAGGACAGTGGCTCTGCGTGGTGTGTCGGAAGGGAAGCTGCTTCCCATAACCGTGTGATGACATTTATTAATGAAGAAATGTTTCTGAGTTCAGGCAACCTCCTTCGGGTTAATGTGCTTATTTATAGAACTCATTTGAAAATTAAACAGAGCTGTTTCTTTCCCCAGTTGTTGCAAAGAGCTAATAAACTTGCTGATGGCTTATATTATTTCATAAGTATTTGCCTGGGTATCGATTATTGCCCAGAGATTTGTTGGCCTTTCCCTGCTCTAGGCGTTGTTCTCTTTTTTTCCCCCTTCCTCTCAGGCCGTTGTGCTTCTGGCTAACATCCTCATGTCCTTACAGCTTGCCAAACCACGGCTCCTCCCGGGTGCCAGGATTTCCTTATAATCCTCATTCTGACTGATGAGATATTTGCAGAGAAGCTGGCCCACACGTACAATACAGTGTGCGTCTCTTTGACGGTGCACACGGAACATTTTGGGTAACCCTAGAAGGTTATATTCATCACCCGTTGTGTGAGAATGATAAAGATCACGTCAATAATTAAACAACAGTCTCTCCCCCTTCTTTGGTTTAGGTCTGAGCTGTGTGCATGTTGGTGCGAAAATATTTTTGTTGAATGGATGAGCTGAATAATGTTGACTTATATCAAGCTATGTATCACCTTTCTGGAGTAGCCCTGTGTGAGGCCATGAAAATATCCTGCTCTCGGAGGGAATAACTTCACCTGTAGGAAACACTTGGGGGACCGGTGTTCACATTTGATTTGGAGGTTTCAGTGTGAAAACACCCCATCCGCTATGGTGCTGGGCATGCTTCCCGGCCTGCTCGGGGCACCAGTCCTTGGGGTGGGACTGGCCTTGGGAGAGAAGGAGCAAGAGGGTCTTGGATGCCTCTACTGAGTGGAATAGTGTTCCCCCTAAGATTCATGTCCTGGTAACTATGAATATGACCTTATTTGGAAATAGGTTCTTCGCAGATGCAATAAAGGCAAGAAGAAGACGTATGGGTTTAGCGCGGCCCCTGGTGTAATGACAGCGAAAGAGGGTCTGTGAGGACAGGGACATGGAGACACCAAGAGAAGGAGACAAGAGATGGGGACAGGAATTAATCCAGCTGCAAACCCGGGATTGCCCGCAGCTGCTGGAAGATGGGAGGGGACAAGGAAGGATTATTAATCTAGGATTTTTCCCTGGAGCCTTCAGAGGGAGCATGGCCCCGTTGACACCCTGGGTTCAGACTTCTGGCTTCCAGTCTGTGAACAAATGTCTGTTGTTCTAAGACCTCGTCCTCCATCCCACCCCACCCAGTTTTGGGTCATTTATTATGGCAGCCCTAAGAAACTAATACAGTGTCCCCTACTTCCCAGCAATGTCCCCCTTTCTTCCTTAGTGTCTGGCACTCCCCGGGCCTCTCACACCAGTATCTTATAGCTTCACCCATGCACGAGTCAAGGTTGAATAAGGTAAACAGAAACCACTCTAGTTATATTGAGCAGGAAGGGACTGGATTGAATATAGAGAATTATTGGCTTGGGGATCAAAAGTCGGGGAAACCTTTCTAGTGTCCGGAACTCGGGAAGTACAGTGAAGGCAAGAGACCACTACCTGGTATTTCAGTGGCTTTCAGCACTTACTGGAGTGACTCGCAGGAAGCTGCTTGGAAGATCCCAGCAAAAACTCTGCGTTTGTCAACGGTCCGAGCGCACAGGTCTGCTCCTGCTGCTGCCAGTGAGCAGGGTCTCCTCTCTCTTCCCCTACCACATCTCTGGGAATGACTTTCATTGACAGAATGTAAATGGTGCCTTGCTGCTGGGAAATGTAGTTTCCAGGCTTCCAGCCCTGTGACACTATGGAGAGCGTAGTAGGGCAGGGGCAGAACTAACCACAGGAGAGGATATCCCGCTAACCCATCTTAGTGTTGTTCCCCTCAAAACAAGAAGAGAAGTACTTGCTTCTCTGAGGGATTCTGATGACCTATTCGTTTACACCAAGGCACTAAGGACCAATAATACTTTAAAGTGTTTGTTCTCTCACAACTATTTGCGCTTTACTAAGCCCAAAGATTTAATTCAAAGAAGTGAATCAATTTATTTGACACCTAGTTGGAACAGGGCCGCGCTAATAGCAGTGTTTTCTGAGGAGTCCTCAGAGATGGAAAGCAACGGTAGGTGGAAAGCTGTGCCCTTTGGGCTTTTGGTACCATTTGGCTTTCTCCTTGCACACGCGCTGATGTGCATTGACGTTTGCTTCCGTTGCTGTCCTTTTGTTTTTATTCGAATACATTATTCTTTTTTTTTTAATATTTTATTTATTTATTAGTTAGAGAGAGGGAGAGAGAGCAAACAAGCACAGGCAGACAGAGTGGCAGGCAGAGGCAGAGGGAGAAGCAGGCTCCCCGCCAAGCAAGGAGCCCGATGTGGGACTCGATCCCAGGACGCTGGGATCATGACCCGAGCCGAAGGCAGCTGCTTAACCAACTGAGCCACCCAGGCGTCCCTCGAATACATTATTCTATTCTGGTTAAACGGTGAGCTTCCTCTAAATGGTCTGAGTAGTGGGTATCAGTTGGGCAAATTTACTTCCCACCATCCGCCCAAGACCCCCGACTTCCACCTGCCGTCTTCCCAGGGCACATCTCGTGCGGTGCCTAGAGACATTTGGGTGTTTAGGACTGGAGTAGAGGGGTTGCTGCTGGCCTTGAGTGGGTAGAGGTCAGGGATGCCGCTAAACATCCTACAGGGGCACCTGTAGGTGTAGGACAGCCCCACAGCCAAGAATGATCTGGCCCCAAATGTGGCTGGAGGGAAAAGGTGAGGTAGATCTTTATTATTGGGACCCTTTTCTAACCTCAGGTCATCTTTAACGCTGCTGCCAGTGTTGTCCGAAGGTCCCCTGCCTTAACCCCTTCACCGTCCTCTGAAGTAGGTAGCCTGCTGAAAGGTGAGGCCAGCAGTCTGCCCCTGGCCGCCCAGGGCAGAACCAATGGGCTGGCAGTGTGTCCCTCCCTCTGAACCCCTCTTTGCTCTGGTTCCATTCTGAGATCCCCACTCTTTCAAAGCCTCCTTCCTCCCACAGTCTGGAAACAGCCCGTCCGGCCGTTTGCCTGTGTTTTCGGAAGGGTCTCGGGGTCTCATCACATGGCTGAGAGGCTTGTTCTCTTCTCTTCCCTTATTGCTCTCCCCTTCACCCCCGCCCTTTGCCAGATGATCGGTGTCTTGACATTTTCAACGCTCTCATCTTCACTGCCTCCGCCGGAGAAGAGCTGACGCTGTAGCAACCTGCTCTTCTCCCCCGTTCCCACCCGCTGGCTCACACACTTGGTCCCCGATGCCCAGGGTGCTCTCCCGCATTTGCGCAGGTTGTCAATTGCCCTATTTGTCCTTTGCTCCATGCCAGAGAAGTCCCTTCTCTGGGTTACTAAAGGCTCAGTTCTTCGAGGGCAAACACAAGGTTCCCCGTAGTGCTCTGCCAACCCGGACCCCAGATCGAGGCCAATTTGATGCTAAAGAAAGACAGTCTGATGGTGAAGGGGGCGATCATGTGGGCTGGGAGGGACCTTGGAAAGCCCCGAAGCGTGTTCCAGCGCGCGCAGGCAGTCCACATCACATCATCCAAGACAGAAGACGATCTGTCCGCTTTCAACGAGCTCCAGAGAGGCAAATTTCCCAGCCGTTCCAGCTCTTAACTGGCGGCTCTGAGTGCTTGCGTCTATCAAACCTACATCTCCGGCCTCTTAAGGAATCAACGTTGTGGAAAAATACAGAGTAATGTGCTTTGAAATACGAGTTAAGATTTTCCTTATATATAAGAAATTCAGACAGTACTATGTCCCTTCAAGTTAAGAGGATTTTTATTTTGATCCGGAGAAATTGCTAAGCTAGGGCTTTTGGCAAACGGGATTGGAATTCAGAATAGATGAGTAGCTTGAAAAGATGATAGATTGGATGAGGTACGAAAAAGAGTTTAATTCTTTCTCTTTACTCTCAGGGTGTTCCTGCACAGCTGACTTCGAATGCCCAGAGTTCCTTCAAGATGACTCACATATTGGGGTGTTTATTCCTCCACAGAATTCATATCTCCTTCTGTATTAAGATGCTGCATTGTTCTGTTCCCTTCATAACTTCCTCCAGGGCGGCTGTTAAATTATGCGACTTCAGAGGGCACTTCTGTCTACCTCAGCATCTCCCCTTTCGCGTGGAAATGAATTTTTGAGACTTGTGCAGTTTATGCAGCAAACAAGGGTTGAGCTTCTCTTGTGTGCTCGGGCACTGTGTGGGCTAATTATAGAATTGGAGAAGAGGCTGTCTTGACCTGGAAGGGGCTTTAGAGAGTCGAGCAGGGAATTTAGACATGTAAATAAGGGAGTTCGGGAAAGGCCTATGGGCTCCGTGTAGCAGGAGGCACAAAGTAAAGTGGGAAACATTTTGTATAGAACTTTCTAGTAAGGATGCTTTTCAGCATTCTTCAAGAACATATGCCTTTGAACCAAGATGAACCTGGGGACAAATCTGGCCATCGTGCCTGTGTGATCTCTCGGAGCCTCAGAACCTACCCTCGCAAACGGAAAGAAATCGTATGTGCCTTAAAGATCATTGTGATGATTAAATTAGATCAAATTAAGTTAAGTTAAATTAAATTAAATGAGATAACTGGCTTTAAAAGTGCTAAGCAAGGGGCCTGATACTGGGGAGGTACTTTATAAATGTCGTTTCTGTCTTCTCTGTTTGATGATTCAGAAGTGCCGTAAAGAACTTGTATTCTTTTCTTGGGGTGGGGAGCAGGTCTCTTCCTGGTTTCAAAACTACCTTCCTGCGTGTGGGGACCCTCCCAAGTCATGAGGCAGAGCCCACCCTACCATAAAACTGGAAGATGCCACAGTCTCCCCTCTCTAGCTTCCTTCGGCAGCCGGTGGTGGGACATATGGCTAGGCAGGCACACCCACGGCTGCCCTTGAATTAGTGGCTCTTGGTTTGGAGAAGCGGGGGCCACAAGAATCCATTCTGATGCTACGTCACTTCGGTTGTAGCCGGTGTCCCTGGTCGTTAGAGGTCTCAATGGCTGTAGTTCTGGCAAAGGCAGCTCAAGTCCACGCTCGTGGTGTCCACTGTGTAAGTTTCGGTGTCTGTCCTTAGTGGTGGTAGTAGCGGTGTCTTTAGCATTTTGATCTGTGATGTGGCTATTTTTTTAAGATTCTTTTTTTCAATTGGGGCACCTGGGTGGCTTAGTTGTCAAGTGTCTGCATTCCGCTCAGGTCATGATCCCCAGGGGTCCCGGGATCAAGTGCCACATCGGGCTCCCTGCTCAGCGGGAAGTCTGCTTCTCCCTCTCCCCCGGTTGTGTTCCCTCTCTCGCTGTGTCTCTCTCTGTCAAATAAATAAATAAAATCTTTTTTTAAAAAAGCTTTATTCATTTATTTGTTTGAGAGTGAGGGAGCAAGAGAGAGAGCAGGAGCAGGGGCAGTGGGGGAGGGAGAAACAGACTCCCCGCTGAGCAGGGAGCCTGATGAGGGACTCAATCCCAGACCCCGGGATCATGACCTGAACGGAAGGCAGATGTTTTACCAACTGAGCCACCCAGGTGCCCCTGTGAGGTGACTTTTAATGTTGACCCTGCGGGCATTGCCTCCAGCCGTGGGTCTCAAGACCTTCGTGAACAGCCTTCATGAGCAACCATATTTCCTTTCATTAATCCCTTTGAGGTTTTTTTTTTAAGATTTTATTTGTTTATTTGACAGATCACAAGTAGACAGAGAGGCAGGCAGAGAGAGAGGGGGGGAAGCTCCCACTGAGCAGAGAGCCCGATGCGGAGCTCGATCCCAGGACCCTGAGATCATGACCTGAGCCGAAGGCAGAGGTTTTAACCCATTGAGCCACCCAGGTGCCCCTTGAGTTGTTTTTTTTTTTTAAAGTTTATTTACTTATTTAAGTAATCTCTATACCCAGTGTAAGGCTTGAACTCACAACCCCAACATCAAGAGTTGCATGCTCTTCTGACTGAGCCAGCCAGGCGCCCCTACCCCCTGAGCTTATGTTATCCACATCTTGTTTCTGATGCTCACAACTTGAACTGGACTAAAAAAATATTGTTATAATCATCATAATAAGTTTTTTGGTTATGCAATGATCTCTTATATGCTATCAAAGAGGGAGAGACTATTCCATTCTATATGAAATGGATCCTTATGACCGTCCTTTCTCACTTAATTTGCATTTTCTGTTTTTCAACACTTCTTTACGTTTCTTTATTGTTACGTGTCATTTCATATTAGAAAACTAACAGTGTTCCAGAGTTTCCATTCTTTTGATGTTAGATCAACATGACAGGGAGATAGACCTTGTAGAATTGCCAAAACTTACAATGCCATATGCAGAGAAAAAACAGTTGTGACTCTCTGTTTTTGGCATGAAGAGCAATGCCTCACTACTCTTCATCAATATTCTATTTTAAAACCTGACTATTAAGCCCCAAAGCTCTTTGCTGTAGATAGAAATTTTTCAATATTTTAACCAAATCTGCGAGTTAGGAAAAAGAGTGCCTCTTTAATTAAAAAACAACAACAATAGGGGCACTTGCTGCTGGCTCAGTCAGTAGAGCACCCAACTCTTGATCTCATAAGACCTACAATGGGCATAGAGCTTACATTAGAAAAAAAAATTAAACAACAACAAACAGTTAATAAAAAATAAATTTCCAAGGTATTGTTTTATAATGCACTGGCAGTGAACTATCATTGAACTAACCATTTTGCTAATGACAATTATAAATTCAAAATCATAAACTATAAAAACAATTATTTGAAAGCCATCTGGAGAACAACAGAAGCAAGCAGGAACTGCAAGGCATATGACCCTTCACTGAGATGCATACTTAATTCTTTTCAGTGGACAATACTTCCCTGTTCATGTAGCACACAGGGATAGACCTCAAGCAGAAAGTGACATTCTAATTAAGTGGAGGACTCAGGGGTGAGAGTTCAGGGCTGCTGAAACACCTGGAAATTGAGAGAGAATCCAGAAAGGTGGAACACCAAAATCTACATATAAATCTCTCGTTGGATCCTAAACTGTGCATGCACAGGTGTGTCTCCAAGAAACACAACAGAAAACAGTAGCTGGGAAGTTAAAGACCTGGACAGAGATTTTACCAGTTGCCTGGTGTTGGGAAAACAGAGATTGGAGAACAAGTCCTGCCAAGTGGTAGGAGTTTGATAAACACTTAAAGGTTTTCATTGGAGGCGTAGAGAAGCCACCTTAGGAGTAGGGACTGTGTTCAAGAATGAGGACCATGCTCTTGAAATAAGGACAAAATTGAAGTAGACTCATCCTAAGAGACCTAAAAACCAGTCCTCTATAGAATTAAAGTGATCTTCTAGTAATATAATTGACTGCTACGACAAAATTTAACACTCTTAAAAGGAAGATAACAGAATCCAGACTGTATACAACATTTTGTCAGTAATGTCAGTATGTAATTACAAATTACTAGGCATGTAAGAGCTAAGAAAATATAACCCATGATCAAGGGAAAAAAAAATAGCTGAAGATCCACACATCACCCAGATGTTGGAATTAACCAATAAGGGCTTTAAAATAATTACTTTAATGTGTTTTAAAAAATTCTTTTCAAGATTTTATTTATTTATTTGAAAGAGAGAGTGCACAGAAGGAGAGTGAGAGGGAGAAGCAGACTCCCCATGGAGCAGAGAGCCCAACGTGGGGCTTGATCCCAGGACTCTGAGATCATGACCTAAGTCGAAGGCAAATGCTTAACCAATTGAGCCACCCAGGCACCCCACTGTGTTTAAAAAATTATAGGAAAAGATGGGTACAACAGGTAAAAAGATGCAGATTTTCAGTAGACTGAAGGAAACTTTAAAAAAAAGAACTGAATAAAAATCCTAGAAGAGGGAAATAATAGTATATATTTGCTATCCTATTCATTTTGGTATCCTTTACAGTGCCTTTATGCCAAATAGATTTGTTTATGCATAGCTGATGATTAATTTTATTTGAGATAAATTTCTTTAAATCCATTAATTTAGGTTTCTTTCTTTAGCTCATATAAAAATTGACAGATGAAAAAAAAATTGACAGATGATAACTTACTATAGTATCATATGAGTTTATAATAAATTAATATAGTAATATATCTAAGTGATTTTTGAATAGAGTTGAAGAAATTATTTCAATTACGCCACTCTACCCATTTTAATACAATTGTCTATTGCATTTACCGTATGTATGTATGTGTGTATTTATTTTCAAAGATTTTAAAATTTATTTTAGAGAGAGAGGGAGAGAGACAGCTTGTGAGTAGGAGGAGGGACAGAGTGAGAAGGAGAGAAGGAGACTCCCTGCTGAGCATGGAGACCATCTGATGTATCCATGACCCACACCCCGAGATCATGACCTCAGCAAAAATCAAGAGTGGGATGCCCACCTGACTGAGCCACCCAGGCACCCTTTTACCACCCATATTTAAAATGTGAAGAGTAAAATTATGCAAAAACTCTATTTGGGACATCTTTGACAAAATTATGAAATAATTGGAGGGGTGCCTGGGTGCCTCAGTGGGTTAAAGCCATGATCTCAGGGTCCTGGGATCGAGCCCTGCATCGGGCTCTCTGCTCAGTGGGGAGCCTGCTTCCTTCTCTCTCTCTGCCTACTTGTGATCTCTGTCAAATAAATAAATTGAATCCTAAAAAAAAAAGAAATAATTGGAAGAAAGTACAATAATGATTATGATTTTGGTAGGGTGGCTTTGCCTATTTAGAATTAGCTAACTGAAGTAAGTTAGCTCTCAATAGGTGTTTAATTTATTGATTTTAATCATCAGATATAAAAACTATTTGTGACAGTAGGGATCTTAAAACCCAACACAACTAAACTCTAATGGACTTTTGTCATTTTAAAGATTTATTTATTTATTTTAGAGAGAGAGCCCAGGCAGCACTTGAGCAAGCGGAGGGAGGGGCAGAAAGGGAGGGAAAGGGAGAGGAAAAGAACTTCAAGGAGACACTGTGCTGAGCGTAGAGCCTGATACAGGACTCAATCTCATGATCCTGAGATCATGACCTGAGCCTAAACCAAGAGTTGTTCGCATAACTGACTGAGCCACCCAGGTGCCCCAGACTTTTGTCATTTTAAATTGATGTAGCTGCTACAGAATGGTTTTTTTTAATGTTTTTTTTCAGCCCTTTTATGAATCGGTCCAGTGTATCTTACATCAATATATAAATTATTTGCAATCATAAAATATTTCCTTAATTATCTATAATGTAGGACAGGGGTTTTCATCTGCTGGCCATAAAACTAAGAGCAGACATCCCTGTATCTTTTGGATCTGCAGAGTAATATATTAAAAAGTCTATTTTTTGAGATTAAATGTTTTTTGTGAGTTTCAGGTTGGATATTTGAAAGTGCAAACCAAAAACCAATACCATGTCCTATCTTCATTTCGTAAAAGAAATAACTTTACAGAATCAAAAATTAATTGAGAAAAGCATAATAACAAGAGGAGCTGAAATCCTCTATAAGCAAGAACTTCAGACGTTTTACAGTCACATCTAATTCTGTATACACCACATAGACCTCATTTTTCTTTTTCTACTGCAGAATATTGAACACCTCCTCACTTAACCCAAATCTACAGCTTAGCATTTGCAGACCCCTGCTGCGGTGTGATGGGCTTCCGTGTAGTGGGTGGGTGTGGTGGGGGGAGTGCGTAATTCTGTGCGTCCCTTGAATGTGTTTGCAAAAATGTATCTATCTGGACACCTTGGTCCTTTTCTGCGAAGAGGATTTGTAACTTTCAGATAATGATCAATTGTGTCCTTGATTCCAAAAAGAATAAGAATCCCTACCTGTGATCCTTTTTCAGTATTGACAGTGGTGAATCTCTTTCATTTCCTCCTTGCTCCTGACTTTTAATAATTGACAAAAAGAACTGTTTAAAGAATATTCATTTGGGCATTTCTTAGAATCATTTCACATGTGAAAAGCTGAGATGATACATCGGTATCAGATGTTACTTTTGTAAAATAGGAAAGCTGTTGCCATATTCTCATAGGTTCCACTTAAGTGACGGTTGCTTGATTTTCTTTCTGCGGTAGTGCTTTTGGGAAGAATGACGGCCCTGTGACTTTGAGCATATCAAGGTATTTATGCTCCACCTTATTCAAGAAAAGATTTAAAGCCATTCTTAAATCCCTGCCCAAAATAATAAGACAGCACGATGTATGTTGTGAAAAGCATGTGAGAAAAGTATGTGATAAAAGCAAGTATACAAGAAACTTAGATAAAAAAAAAATAGGATGAATTGAAATCAAACGTTAGTACATGAAATACGTGCCTTAGGTGACCTCACTTTTGCTCGATGCACAATTCAGAATGGGACCGATCTTCCCAGTAATCAGCACGAAGGGAGCAGTTAGTGGAGTTAGAGTGGGAAAGAATGCAGGTTAGCAAAACTAGCTTGAACCTGCAGAGTCCAGCTTGAATGAGCACCAGCGGGCTCCGGCTAGCACAAGCCAGGGTGACCTGGTTAGAAGCACAGGAGCGAGGCCTCCTTCCCCCAGATGGTGGAGAGCTTCTGGCTTCTGTTCGCATGGAGAGCTCCTGGGATAGAGAGCAAGGGCGAGTCCATACCTTCTCCTTCTGGAATCCCAGGAGTCTGTCCTACCTCGCTTCTGCCACTTCCCTCCATAGTCTCCTTCCCTCCTTTCCATTCTTCCTTGTCTAAGTATTTCCTGAACCTTGGGGTGCCAGCCGCTCCGCTGGGCACAGGGGATGCAGCGTCGGGAGAAAGCTTGCCTCCCAGGAAGACGACCGTCTTCCAGAGAAGTCAGCCATGACCCGCGGTGTGACAAGTGATCTACTAAGGGAGGCCAAGGGTACCCAGGGAACCTGCCTTCATGCTGTCATGTGTTAATCTGTAAATGACTGGAGTATTTGGCAAAGAGAAATCCACATATTTGAGGGACTTTAGATTTGCACTGACTGATTCTGCTGGAGCCTGAAATCACCAATTTAAATATGGGCCAGCAATCTGATAGGGAGTGTGGGCTTGCAAGGAAGATTTTCTGAAGGGGCTGGCCAGGCAAGGAGGGTAGACAAGGATGTCCTCATCTTTCCTAAAAGACAAGGGGGTGTAGCTTCTTGACACACATTTACAAAGAGCTTGGCAGTGCTCCCAATGAGCACAGTCTGATGTTCTGGAAACTCTGTAGGCAGTCATCGTGTGTCACTGTTGGAACCCTGCCCTCTCGCACACCAACACACACACACACTCAAAAAAGGGGGAAATAAAACCAGACAACCTGCAGTTTGAATTTAGATGTTCGAGAGAAAGTGACAGCCTTAACGTTCGCCAGATTTAAAGAGACAACATTAAATGGTAAGTTGTATTTAAAATATCAAACGGTGAAATGTTAGACTTTCAGAAATATGAAGGTTTTAAAATGTCAAAACTAGGCATTCAAAGAAAGAAAGAAAGAAAGAAAGAAATTCCGCAGCAGTAATTTCCAAATGACAAACTGAAATAGGCTATCTTTCTGAAAGGTGCTTTTGTTAAAATCAAAGTGTTCGATTTCAGCGGCTGATCGTTTGGTGGCTCTGGCATTTATTTTACGTTCTCAGCAAGGACCCGGGAGAGAACAGCTTCGCGGACTATGGCAGAGTTGGAATGACTGGCATTTCTGTAGTTCTCGTTAATAGGATTGAATCCACCAAGACGAATGGTGTGGGTTGCTTGAGCTTCTGGCTATACCCAATTTTCTTTGATAAGCGACTACAGGAGGAGCTCTGGCAAGAAACGGTGGACCTTAGGATTGGCTAAAGCGGCGGCATCTTCTCTAGACTTGGACTGTGTCTCCTGCTTCCTCCTGCTCTAGTTGCCAACCCCCCCTCCCCCTTTTGCTCCACTTGGCTTACAGATCTGCTTACCAGCCCATGAGCTCTTTGATGTCGGAGGGAAGCCTGCGTGTATGGAAAGGATTATTGACAGTAACTGCTTTTCGCTTCGTATTTACTTTACTGCAGTTACACTTGCGAAAATTCTAGTTTTTCTTGTGTTTTGAACCTCAGGGAATAAATCTTACTAATCCATTTTTAAATCTAGTAAAAGAAAGACAATCACCTTGGTAGTTTCTTGAACTAATATTTCATTAATTCATGTCAAACAAATGAGACTTATTTAAATAATCAGAGCCATTTTCGAAGGTAGTTCATTGAATTCCTTCAAATATTTTACACTGCTATTATGCATTTAATATGTTATATTTTTCTTTGAAGTGTTTCCAGTGACTGACGGGATAACTTGATGTGCAAAGGATCAAAGCCTTCCAAGCACTTAAAATTGCTCTTATAATACATTAAACTTATAGAACAAACAACCTCTGTGAAATGTTCGAATTCTGTTTAAAAATATCAATTTTCTTAGTCTTTTCAGCTTAAAATGGGAAGGCAAATATGTTGGAGTTTCTTAAATCGCCTATGTAACAAATACAGACTGTTCATAAAATTTACTAAAAAATACAAATTGTATGACTTTGTGTGATTTCAGTGGTTTACTTAATTCTAAATATTCCCAAAGCTGAAAAGACACTTGCCACTGTGGCAGAAACTTCAGTTTCTCTCCCATATCTTATATTCCTTCCCTCTCTAACAGGCATCAGTGAACTTTTTTTGTGTAAGGCGAGATAGTAAATTTTTTAGGCTTTGTGGACCACACACAGGCTCTGTCACAATTATCTTTTTTTCTTTCTTTCTCTTTTCAACAACCATTTAAAAATGTGAAAACCATTCTTGGGGCACCTGGGTGGCTCAGTCAGTTAAGCATCTGCCTTCGGCTCAGCGCGCACACACATGCTCTCAAGTAAGTAAATAAATAAATCTTTAAAAGAAAATGTAAAAACCATTCTTTTTTTTTTTTTTTGTAAAAACCATTCTTAACCCTCTGGCTGTAAAAACACGGTGGGCTGAATTTGGTCTGTGAGTTGGAGTTTATTGACCCCCTGTTCGATAATTTTCAAATTATTTATTTATTTATTTATTTTTATGTAAACTCTACGCCCAAGGTGGGTCTTGAACTCATGACCCTGAGATTAAGAGTCACATGCTCCACATACTAGACCAGGCAGGCACCCCTAAGCAAAGAAATTTTCAGGGCACTTACCAGGCTCAGTGCAAGGAATGTGCAACTCTTGCTCTTGGGGTTGTAAGTTTGAGCTCCATGTTGGGTGTAGAGATTTTTTTTTAGGGTACACCTTTCCCAGACTTCTTGTAGATAGGCAAGATTAATTTCTGTCCTCTTTCCTTCGGCTTGGAATACAGACTTAGTGGTGCACCATCTTGGCCCAGTGGTCAAGGACAGCATGGCAGGGTTAGCAGAGTGTCTAGAGGAAAGGAGGCAGACCCCACGGGACCATGCAATGCTGTAACACTCCCACAACTCACAGAACAGTGTTGACACACCAGCCTAGACTTAGATGGGTGAGAAAAGTAAATTTCTCTCCCATTGATGTCACTATAACCTGAAGCCAAATCTATTTTTGAACTAATCCACTTTCAAGGGGACGGATTTCAGAACCCAAGGGATCTCAAGTTAGTGAGTCAAAAGTTCATAATCACATTATGGTTGTCATTAAAATTAACTAGTTCTTTAGTAATTGCTAATCGCTTTTATCTTTTTCTCATTTTCATGATAAAATCCTGCATCCGTGACCCAAAATTACAGAAATTTTAATGCTATTTCATTGGATTTTTATTATTTTACTTTATTTTCTTAAAGATTTTATTAGGGAGAAAGAGAGAGAGAGAGTGGGGGAGGGACGAGAAGACGCAGGCTCCCCACTGAGCAGGGAACCCCATAAGGGACTGATCCCAGGACCGAGATCATAGCCTGAGCTGAAGGCAGGTGTTTAACCGACTGAGACAGCTAGGTGCCCCTTATTGGATTTTTAAATTCTCTTCATAGTTTCTTAGAAATTCCAATGACATCGGGGTGCCTGGCTGGCTCAATCAGTAGAGCATGCGATCCTTGATTTCGGGATCCTGAGTTCAAGCCCCATGTTGGACAAGGGGCCACTTGGGGAAAAACGTCCCAATGACATTGTTCTGGGGTCTTGTTCTGGGTGTTTGGTTGTTTGGATGGTTTCTTTCATGAAGGCAGGGCTGTTTGTGTGTGAGCACATGTGGACCCTGGAACCTTCTGTTATAAATGGTGACTTGAGGTGTGGGGCGCTCCGACCCAATCGGGTGGAGGCTGGTGGTTTGGGCAGTGAAAGAACTCCCCCTCCTGGGGGCAGAACAAAAGAGATAGAAGTTTATTTCGTACACTTCATCGGAGTGGCAGGCAGGATAGCAGAGGAGAGACTGTGTGCCAGGAGATGGCGGTAAGGGGCCACGGTTATGGAGGGAGCGAGGGAGTATGGGAACGTAAGGAATTTTCCCTTTTTTGGTAATCTTAGGAACTGTGCCTGGTTGTGATTGGTCAGTTAGGACTGATGGTCATTTCAGGTGGATCGCTTAATGAGCCATTTTGCATCAGCTCTGTGGTCAGTGTGGGCCCTTTTGCCTCAATCACATTTTCATTACCCAATCCTGCTGCCTAAAAGCAGCCTCAATGTGAGGCAAGAAAGACATTGGGACTCTACCCTTAAGGCCCCCCGTCAAGTCTCCCTCGCTGCCTTCTTCCTCAGACCCAGTGTCTGACTGGTAGAGGCCAGGCCACAGCTGCCTTTCTTCCTGGCTCCTGTGTTTTTGACCTTCGGGTTTTTTTGTTTTGTTTTGTTAAAGATTTTATTTATTTATTAGAGATCACAAGTAGGCAGAGAGGCAGGCAGAGAGAGAGGAAGGGAAGCAGGCTCCCTGCCGAGCAGAGAGCCCCATGCGGGGCTCAATCCCAGGACTCTGAGATCACGACCTGAGCCGAAGGCAGAGGCTTTAACCCACTGACCCCCCCAGACGCCCCTGACCTTCAGTTTTGATAATCTGCTCTGACTTCTTAGGCTGTAGATCTCTGACTTCCCTTGGCCAGGTTCCTTCCAAAATGGAATCTACCCTCATGTCTTCATTCGGTGATATGGCCCGCTTTCCGGCAAAGTACCTGGCACATAGCAGAAACATCATAGATGTTAATTCTCTTACTCCCTGTGCTTTTGAAAATTAGAGAAAAGGCATAATTTTTGGTGACACTTCTCATTGCTGGACTTAAGAAATAAAATTCTACAATATAAATGTATTTTGCCAGAATTAATTGGTCTCTTCACACATAAAAGTTGAAGGGTAGAAAGCATCTAGAATTTATGGAAAATGTTTTGTCACGAAGCTGGGACATATTTTCTTCAAAAGAGGAATTGACCCCCTGAGAGTACTTTCCTTGAGTGGCCCGATTTTTGCTGTAAGTTCTAAATGATGGATGGGAATTTCATCACCTTTGTTTGATGCATGTTTTCTAGTTGAGGTTCTTGTTGGCTGTGTACGTATTGAGTACCCTCAAAATGGCTTGCATCTCAATTTTCAGAGTGTGGGCTTTACATATTTAGAGAAGATTTCATGTGTTCCTTTTTTTTTAAAATAAAGATTTTTCTTTCTTTATTCGACAGAGAGAGATCACAAGTAGTCAGAGAGGCAGGCGGAGAGAGAGAGGGGGAAGCAGGCTCTCCGCTGAGCAGGGAGCCCGATGTGGGGCTCGATTCCAGGACCCTGGGATCATGACCTGAGCTGAAGGCAAAGGCTTAACCCACTGAGCCACCCAGATGCCCCTCATGTGTTCTGTCTTACCTGCAATCTCAGGATGCTTTCCTTCCTTTGTGGAAAATGAGAAAGGGTAAAAAGGGTGGCTTCACCAAATTCTGCCAGGGGACTTCTCATATTGTTTATGAAACTGGAAATGGCACAAGTGTTGGTCCTCAGTGACTTGTTTCATGCAGTGGCTTTAAAACCTTTGTCTTACTCAGGTAGGCATATATTGAAGAGTGCATATCTCTTGGTACATTTATTTGACTCGCCTTTGGGACACATGTTTTTAAAATCTAGTCAAAAGTGGAGTTAGGGGAGCACCTGACTGGCTCAGTTGGTAGAGTGTGTGACTCCTGATCTCAGGATCTGAATTTGAGCCCCATGTTGGGGATAGAACCTACTTAAAAAAAATAAGTTGGGGCGCCTGGGTGGCTCAGTGGGTTAAAGCCTCTGCCTTCAGCTCAGGTCATGATCCCAGGGTCCTGGGATCGAGCCCCACATCGGGCTCCCTGCTCAGTGGGGAGCCTGCTTCCCCCTCTCTCTGCCTGCCTCTCTGCCTGCCAACTTGTGATCTCCATCATATTAATAAATAAAATGTTTAAAAAAAATTAGTCAAATCACATCAATACTTCAAATGGAGTTAGAAATGTTTATTGATAATCTGTAGCTATTTGATTTTGGAATATTAAAATTTAAGGGACTATTAAAACACATTTCAAATATTTTCCTGGTTGTCATGTTATATTAACTTAATGATAATGATTTATTAAGTTCTTCATTAAGTTTGAAGGTAATTAAAAAATAAAAGCTTTCCAGCAGTATGAATGGTTGAAGTTTTTCTTTCTATATGTATTTTTTCTTAGCAATTGGTATTTTTGAAGTATCTTGTTCCTGATTATTGACCTTTAGAAATACCAAATAAACTTAAGGAGTGCAAGCTTTATGCAGTAAGATATTCTCTTGCCACCAGATACATATTTTCCCTTTTTTAAAAAAAAGATTTTATTTATTTGACAGAGAGAGAGAGAGAGAAAGAACACAAGCAGAGGGAGAGGGAAAAGCAGGCTCCACCTGAGCAGGGAGCCCAATGCGGGGCTCAGTCCCAGGACCCTGTGATCATGACCTGAGGCAAAGGCAGACGCTCAACCAACTGAGCTACTCAGGTGCCCTATTATTTTCCTTTTAAAGTCTGGTGTCACTTAGTTTGACAGGATCCCACATTGCAGACTAGGGATAAGTTGGAATTTAGTTTTTACTAAAACTCAATTTATACATATATATATATATTTTTTTTTTAAAAGATTATTTATTTATTTATTTATTTGACAGAGAGAGAGAGGGATCACAAGTAGGCAGAGAGGCAGGCAGAGAGAGAGGGGGAAGCAGACTCCCCGCTGAGCAGAGAGCCCGATTCCGGGCTGGATCCCAGGATCCTGAGATCATGACCTGAGCCGAAGGCAGAGGCTCCAACCCACTGAGCCACCCAGGCGCCCCTATACATATATTTTTTTTAACTGCTAGGATTTATACCCTGTTGTAGATCAACTTACTAATGACCAATGACTCACAGCTAAAGGCAGAATATAAAATGTATTGCTTTTTTGTGGGAAATCTAAGAGTTAAGAGAAGCCTCAGGGCAAAGAATGATTTTGGACAAATAGGGCTCTAGAACACCGATGTCACGGAATTCTTTTGTCACCTTTTCAGTAGAGCATCATGTCATAGTAGAGATCCCTTAGGAAGTAATGGCCACGTCTTCGTGTGAATGCTATTGGGCTGCGTATGGCAATGTATGTCTCCTACAGTCACGAGTAGGTGGGTTAGTAAGCACCCTTTAAAAATCTTTTTTATAGGGACATTCGGGTGGCTCAGTCGGTTAAGCGGCTGCCTTCAAGCTCCACCACGGTCAGCTTCCTGCTCAGCAGAGAGTGTGCTTCTCCCTCTCCCTCTGTCTCTCGCCCCACTTGAGCTCTCTCTCTCTCTCTCTCAAATAAATAAATAAAATCTTTAAAAACATCTTTCTTATAAAACTCACCTTAATTTTATGAGAAGATGCTCAAGAGATCATGTTTAAGTAAAAAACTGATACATAGATAAATATGTAACCTATAATTTTGGTATATATATATTTGTATCAATCCTTTATATATAGTAATTATCAAATATAGAAATCTTAGGAATATTTAATTTGTAATTACATGTAAGTTAACATTTGCAGGTAAAATATTATTTTCCCTTAGTTGGAGCCACCCAGTCGCCCCACTTCTGCCATATTTCTCATGTTTGTGTCCTCCTCTCTCTTTCTGTAGCTTCTTCCCTAGGTAACCACAATAGAAATAGTGGCAGGAATTTACATCGTGCTTGTTATGGACCAGGCACTGCTGTAAGGCCCATACATGTCATCCAAGGTCACATATAGTGACCTAAGAGGTAGATAGTATCATCATTCCCATTTTAAGATGAGGTGACAAAACTGAGGGTAAGTGGCTTTGCAAGAGGTAATCTGGATCCAGAGGCCATGTCCTGAAGCACCAAGCTGTCGGGATCTCTAAGTACCTTATTTTGCCTCCAGGGTAGCTTCTGTAATTTCTAGAACAAACAGCCACATTTCTGCCTCTGGGCCTAACATCAGGTTTCTTCCTTTGCCTAGAATAGTGGTCAGCCAGCTGTGTACTGTAGACCAGATCTGTCCTCGTCTGCTCCCCACTGATGTAGGAGAGACATTAGTGTTCGAAGCGGACAGCTAAGAATGAATTATTGAGACAACTTTGGTGCAAATAGGTGGTTTTCTTAAAGCACGGGGACAGGATCTGTGGGCAGAAAGAGCTGCATTGGGGTCATGAAGAGTGGCCCATCATATACTTTCAAGTTGGGAGGGGTTAGGGAGAGCATGTAAGTTTCTAAGGAATTTGGGGAGCAAGGTGTCCAGCACCTTGAGGGGGCTAGCTGGTGTTGGGAAAGGGTCATTTATTACTACTGTTTAATAAAACCTGAGCCAGGAGACCCTCCAGATGTATGTCAGTGGGCCACATGCTTGGGGGATGATTGCCAACATGTATCTTGGGGAGATAGAGATAAAGGAAGTTTCCAAAGGAATTTTTATTTTTATTTTAAATATTCCAAAGGAATTTTTATTTTATTTTTATTTTTATTTTTTTTTAAGATTTTACTTATTTGGGGCACCTACATGGCTCAGTTGTTGAGCATCTGCCTTCAGCTCAGGTCACAATTCCAGGGTCATGGGATCGAGCCCCACATCAGGTTCCCTGCTCAACAGGAAGCCTGCTTCTCCCTCTCCCACTCTCCCTGCTTGTGTTCTCTCTCTCACTGTCTCTCTCTCTCTCTTTCTCTGTCAAATAAATAAATAAATAAAATCTTAAAAAAAAAAAGATTTTAATTGTCAGGGAGAGAGCAGGAGCAGGGGGAGGGGCAGACAGAGAGGGAGTAGCAGGCTCCCCACTGAGCAAGGAGCCTGATGGAGAAGGTGGGGTGGACACAATGGCTGGATCCTAGGACCCTGACTGAGATCATGACCTGAACTAGAGGTAGACACTTAACCAACTGAGCCACCCTGGCGTCTCTCCAAAGCGGTTTTTAAATGGTCAAGTAGACTTACGGGATCCGGGGGGTTGGGCTAAGTTTGCCTTTTGTCCTTAGCAAAGTAGTAACATGGAGGCAGCTGAGTCTTTAGAGGAAGGTCACTCTGCCTGTTTCAAGGACTTGTCAGTGGGCTGTAGGTAGTAAGGACATTTAATACTTTGTCTTCTACCTCTGTTTCCCACATCACACACCGGGCCTGGTTTTGTAAATAAAGTTTTATTGGAACCCAGTTCCACCTGGTCATTTACATACTGCCTGGCTGCTTTCCCAGTACAGCGGCAGAGTTGAGTCGCTGGGACGCAGACCAGGGCGCCTGCAAAGCCTTGTATATTCCTACCCTTTTGTTCTTTAAAGAAGCAGTTTGCTGACTCCTGGTCTAAAATACAGTTTCTAGATCCAACTATTCCAGTTACTGTGTAATAATTACTCCAAATCTCAGCGGTATAGAAATGACCACTTACCACGCTCACGGCTTCGGTGGCTCAGGATCCCGACAGGGCACCGCAGTTCTTTCCAGTCTCCAGGCCTGGGGACCGGTGCGACAGGGGCCCCACTGGCCTCACTGCCTAGCACTGCGTGCTCTCCGGCCACGCTCCCTCGGGCTTGGCTGCCAGTCCTCCAGACCTCCGACAGAGTAGCTCAAGCTTCCCAGTGTGTGCAGAGAGAGAGAGAGAGATGGAAGCTGTCCCACCTTTTCTGACAAGTCTGGGAAGTCGCACAGTGCCACTGCCCTGTGTTCCGTGGGTCAAAGCCGCCACAAGGAGCCACTCCCGGTCAAAGGGACGAAACACAGGTGTCGCCTCTCAGGGGGAGGGTGTTGATGTCCCGTTGTAAGAAGCATAGGAGGCTGTGACTGCGTCTGTTATATGAAAGTACCACCAGCATCCGCCGACCTGTCTTTAACTCTAGACACCACAGTATCCCTGTGGCCCTCACCAGCGACATCATTCAGGGTCCTCGGCTAACAAATCTGCATGTGCTACCTGCTCTAAAACCTTCACTCGTCTTTGTAGCTGGAAGTCATGTTCATTGTTTCCCTATCCCCTGTCGGTAGAAAACATCTGTGGTGTTGTGATTTATAAAAACATATTTTGGTCCTGCGTATGACCAGTATTTATTTCTTATATATATTTGGTCTTCATCCATGGTTCCTGGCTCACAGCTCACAAAACCCTTGGCATTTCCTGAGCGATAAGAGCATCTTTTGTTATAATATTGGCTCTCCTGTCCTCAGTTTCTGAAATCCCTTCAGAGCCTGAAAGGTGTAATGGGTATCTTGTTATTCATAATAAGCTCCTTTCCACCACAATGGGGTTTATGTTAATGAGGTGAGTTTTGGAAAACACCGAGGGGGGGAGCTGGTTGCTGGGGGAACCAACCTTGAATCAAGGGTTGGAACTTTCAGTTCTACCCCTTGACTTCCGGGCGCGGAAAGGAGGCGTTTGCTAGAGGCTGAGCCAGGTCAATGATTTAATCAATCACGTCTATGTAATGATGCCTCCATAAAATCCAGAAGGAAGGCACTCTGAGGGCTTCCGGGATGGAGAGCACGAGGAGGAGTGGGGAAGTGGAGGGCCTGGAGAGCCGTGGAGGTTACACGCCCTTTCCCTAGCTATTCCTTGCCCTATGCAGCTCTTCCCTTTGACTGTTTCTGAGTTCTACCCAGTGATCTAGTAAGTCAAAGTATCTCTGGTTTCTGAGTTCAGTGAGCCAATCTAGCAAATTAATAGAACCCAAGGAGAGGGTCGTGGGAATCTGATTTACAGCCGGTTATCAGAAGCCAGGTGACAACTTGGACTTGCACTTGGCCTCAGAAATCCGGTGCGGGGGTGGGGGGCAGTTTTATAGTATTGACCTTTCAACCGGTGGGATCTGATGCTTTTCTGCGTAGTGTCAGAATTGAGTTGAATCGTAGGAGACCCAGGTGGTGTCCAAGGATTGCTTGCTGGTGTGGGCAACCTACACCCCCCCCCCCGAAATCGGGTCCCAGAACCCAAATAATACTAAAATCTTAATCTAAACCCTGAGGATTACTCCCAGCCTCAAGCTCTGTTCTTTTTATGTGTGTTAATAATCAGTATGTTTGTTTCTCTGAGTCAGAATCAAATCGTAAAGTCTGGAAGTGACTGCATTTCCTCCCTGTGCCTAAGCAAGGCATCTGCTCTGCCCTCAATTTAAAGTATTCATTATACCTTTCTGGGATCTGCAGAAATTCTATGTAAAACGGATGCAACTGACCACTCAGTTGATGTGAAATGTGTACTTGATAGGGGACCAGGACACTTGGCTTGGAGATGAATGTATATCTCACACACAACTAAGGAAAGTCAATGGACAGTATTAAAAAGACATTGCGGGTGGTGGGTTTGATGTCTCTATGTCATCCCTTGGTTCTGCTACTGACTTCCTTATGTTTGAACTAATCTCTTTGCCAGGTGTAATTTTTTCATGGTCTTTGGGGGGAGTTAGGCTCTGCAGGGTTCCTTTGAGATTTACCAAAATAAAGGGAAAGGTAAAAAGAAAGTTAGAAAGTACATCCAGAACCCTTCTTGTTGGTCTTCTAGCGAAGCCTTCAGTAAGTAGTAGAAAAAACCAAAATTTTACTTTGATGTTTAAATGAATTAAAAAAAATAAAGGTAGAATAGCAGGAAATGACATTTCAATGTTCTACCACATATGTTCTTGGGGGTAATAAGCTTGAATGAGACTTTTAGTTGGCAGACTGGATAGTCATTCCAGTTCCTCTCAGGAGATAATACCGTGGTTATGATTTTCCACCCCTTATAAAATTTTCCACCTAAGTCCCGGGGGTCAGCAGACTAGCCTACTGGGAGCATCTAGCCCTCCTCCTGGTTTTGTAAGTAAAGTTTTAGTGGAACTCAGTCCAGCTCATTCACTGAAATGTGTTTGGCTGCTTTCACACCACAGTGACAGGACTGAGCACTTGTGAGAGAGATCATAGGGTCTGCAAGGCAAAATATTTCCTCCCCACACATTTACGGAAAACATTTGCTGACACAAAACACAACGTTGCCACTTGAACTAATACTGTATATTTATTTTTCCATTTAGTTGTCAGCTAATACAGTGAATCAATCACACGGCAAATTTTAGTAAGGTTATATTTAACCTGACACTGAATTATGTATTTAGACCGTGTAAAGGTACTGGAGAAATCAAGATACCTCTTCATTTTGGTACTTGTCTGATTGGACCTGAGAAATAAGCTCTCTAAAAAAGGAATGTAGTCTTAAGTGTTCATTCACAGCCTTAATTTTTATAAAAAATTCAAAAGAATTAATGAGACCAAAATAAGAGGTCAAGATAAGAAGCTAGGAATCTAGGGGATGAACTCTTTAGAAAAAGCAATTATTAGTAACATCCTATTAATGTACAGTGATATTTGGTTCGAAGAAATTCGTGGAGCGATTTCCTCTGACTTTCCAGAATGGCTGCAGCAGCGCGAGTCCTTGGCGGTAAAGGACAGAATATCCGGTCGCGTACGGATAGCGCCGACTGATCGTAGGAAGCGCCACACGGACCAGACGTGCTGGGAAGGAGAGGCTAGCATCTGTGGACTGTACTCAAAGGACAGAAATCTTCCTAGTCAAAGAATACAAAGTTGTCTGAGAATTTAGTTATGGGAGTTCATAGAATTCGTCATCAGGGTTCGTGGATCTCTGGAATCGGTTTTTCTCCCCTCCTAGCATAACCCGCCCTCTCCTCCAGCTGGGGGTAGAGGAAATAAGTCCGCTCTAAACATAGGAAAATGGTAGTGGTGACTTTAATTAAAGACTTTTTAGGGTCATAATCATGACTGTCAGAATTTCAAGATAAAAGGAGGCTAAGATATGAGCTAGACCAAAGATATTGTTTTTAAAGATTTTATTTATTTGAGAGAGAGACACACACACACGTGAACACTAGCAGAGGGTAGGTGGAGGGGGCAGGGGGACGAGCAGACTCCCCACTGAGTCAAGAGCCCGGTCCAGGGCCTGATCCCAGGACCTGAGATCATGACCTGACCCAACCTTAGATCATGACCTGACCCGACCTTAACCGACTAAGTCACGCAGGTGTCCCCTAGACCGGAGGTTTTGAACTCTGTTCCTGGGTCTGTGGTTCTGTAGCTTCTCTGGGGCACCCACAGGGGTCCTTGCATTTGGAGGCCTGGCGGTGGTTCAGTGTTGCCCCCTCTCCTTCCAACCGAAACAGCTGTTGCTTCTATTTTCCATGTACTGCCTTGCACATAAGATTTGCTATAGGAGTAGTTTTGAGTAAAATGTTTTGAAACCGTAGATCCTAGGGGAGCTCTTCACATTTTGCAGATGGAGAACCTGCAGTGGCGGCCACAATGTGGGTGAGTTCACCTGGCTCAGGCGGAGAATTAGAGTACGGCTGCGCTCAGCATCTAGCTCTTTTTTGTGCTCAATCAAGGGCTTTTATCTAGGATTCTATAACAAGGAGGAGCTGACTCCCGTGCCTTAATCCACTGAGACAAAAGGGTAAGGCTTTTTATTTTTAATACCCTTGCTTACGGGTATTCAAACAATAGTTTAGTATTTGTCAGCTATTGTGACTTTTGTCATCACACTATAATAGTAGTTCTCAAGTTTTTGTATGCATAATAATCACCTGGGGGAGCTCAGTATAAAAAAAAATCAGTTTCCCATTGATCCTTCTTAGAGATTCTGCTGTGGAATATCTGGATTTTAATCAAACATCCCGGATGCTTCTGATGCAACGGTCCATGCGCCATTGTTTAAAACCCACTGTCATAAAGCTCTGTGGTTGCATCTTGAACTGTGACCCAAGTAGATGACATTAGTCTAGGAGGCTGCGCTGTAGGAAGGGACCAACCCCATTACTGGCATTCTTCTGCGACTGCGGCTGTCATGCGACTTGGTCATCCAAAACAGGTAGTGTCCCAAGTGGCCATGGAAGAGGAAGAGGGATGTAAAATCATGTTCTATGAATTTGTTACTCAACTATAACAAACACAGAGAGAGAAGCACCATCACGCGTGTGCAGCTGAATGGGTTGTTAGAACTGAGCACACCTTTTAACTAGCCAGATCAAGAAACAGAGCTTAAAGCACACCTTTTGTTTCCTTTTCCAGGCTTTTACTCACCCCATCCCCAGGAAGTGTAGCTGGCACATGGTATATATGTTTTTTAAGATTTTGTTTTGTTTTTTAAGTAATCTCTACAACCATTGTGGGGCTCAACCCACAACCCCAAGATCAAGAGTCTCCACTGACTGAGCCAACCAGGCACCCTAACATATAGGGCTTTTCTGAGTTCAGGTTTGGAACTAGCATTTTTTTTCTTATTTTTTTTTAAAGATTTTTATTTACTTATTTATTAGAGAGAGAGCACAGGCAGACAGAGTGGTAGACAGAAGCAGAGGGAGAAGCAGGCTCCCTGCCGAGCAAGGAGCCCGATGTGGGACTCGATCCCAGGACGCCGGGATCATGACCTGAGCCCAAGGCAGCCGCTTAACCAACTGAGCCACCCAGGCGTCCCTGGAACTAGCATTTGTGTGTGTGTGTGTGTGTGTTTTTAAACTCTATTTTATTTTTTCAGTATTCCAAGAGTCATTGTTTTTTTTTTTTTAAGATTTTATTTATTTATTTGACAGACAGAGATCACAAGCAGAGAGAGAGAGGAGGAAGCAGACTCCCTGCGGAGCAGAGAGCCCGATGTGGGGCTCGATCCCAGGACCCTGGGATCATGATCTGAGCTGAAGGCAGAGGCTTTAACCCACTGAGCCACCCAGGCGCCCCCCAAGATTCATTGTTTATCCATCACACCCAGTGCTCCATGCAATGTGTGCCCTCCTTAATACCCACCACCAGGGCACTTTTTTTTGTTTTTGTTTTTGTTTTCTTTGTTTTTTTTTTTTTTTTTAAAGATTCCATTTATTTATTTGACAGGGAAAGAGAGAGCAAGAGAGTGCACAAGCAAGAGGGGCAGCAGAAGGAGAGGGAGAAGCAGTCTCCACACCGAGCAGGGAGGGAGTCGGCAGTGGGGCTTGATCCCAGGAACCCAGGGTCATGACCTGGGCTGAAGGCAGCGGCCCAACGCACTGAGTCACCCAGGCGCTCCAGGGTTAGAAGTAACTTAAATCTCTTTCTACCCCATTCCATTGGTTAGAACGATGACATGTGGACCTCAGCCTAAAGGTAAAGGGTACTGGGAAATATGTCCTTTGTTTCCAGGAAGTGAGTCGGTGTGGTTAACGTAATATTTTCTCTATTATAGTTAAGTTTATAATCTAGAATATAATCTCATGGTCCAAATAATGATACTTTCTATGCTTATCTACAGGCGTGGCAGATTAAATAAAAGCTTGCTTGCTTTCCTTCTTTCTTAAAGATTTTAAGTAATCTCTGTACCCAGGATCAAGAATCACGTGCTCAGTCATATGACTGAGCCAGCCAGGCCCCCCAAAAGCTTACATGCCTTTTAACTTAGGTCTTCTTTTTTCTCTATCTTTTATTTAATTTTCTTTAGCAATTACCTTCATTCCCAAATAGATATGTATTTAAGTTAATGATTACTTGAATACTGTTAGATGAAGTTGTGGATGGCTGGCAATTTAGAGAAGGTAAAATAATGTGAACTTCCGGGGACAGCTCTTTTGTCAAACCTGTCCCGAATGCCATAGACAATATTAATTAATCCTGATGGGTTCTGGGATCCTGAAGACTGTCCAGGTGTGCACTAGTTGTGTCTTTAGATCACAAGATAAGTGTCTCTGCTTGGCTTTCATTCTTAACCATAGTTCTTTGACATTTGAAGTTGGTAGTTGTCTTTCTAATCTTTTGAAACCCTTAAGCTTACTCATTAATTTCTTGATGGTCAGCTATGTTGTTTCACATATAAGTGTTTTCCTTCTTATTGCTTAGTAGTATTCTGTTGTAGGGATGTATTATATTTTGTTGATTCACCAGGTATTCGATAGTGGAATTGTTTTCAGGGATCACCTGTTACAAATAAAGTAACTATGTACACAGACATCAAAGTCTCCTTATGGACTAGAACTCACAACCCTGAGATCAAGAGTGCCCTACTCCACCGACGGAGCCATCAGGTGCCCTTGTCCCCCCAAAATTTAATAGCCTGCTGTTGACCAGAAGACTTACCAATAACATAAGCCGCCAATTAACACTATTTTGTATGTGACATGTATTATATACTGTATTCTTAAGATAAGCTAGAGAGAAGAAAATGTTATTAAAATCATAAGGTAGAAAAAATACATTTACAGTACTGTATTTATGAAAAAAAAATCCATATATAAGTAGACCCACGTAGTTCAACCCTATGTTGCATAAGGGTCATCTGTATATCCTGTTTCTCCACCATCCTGACAGTAATGTAATTTCCTTTCTTGGGTTTCCTTCTGATCTTTATCCAAAAGTCTCTGTTGGTAAGTGGGGGGACTGCAAATGCCTTTGGTGATGGAGTTTGGCTGTGATTTCGTATTCTCAAGTTCAGCCTTTCGGTGTGCTCTGTTGAGATAGCTTTTATTGTTCTTACTTGGAATTACTTTCCTGGGATGAATATCTATGAATAGTATTACTGGCATAAAGGACCTAAGGTTTGAAATTCATTGTAATATATATTACCTCTTTATTTTCTAAGTGTGGACCAGTTAGGAAATGTCCATTTCCCATCTGTATGGGCCCCGCTGTACCAAAGATAGTCTTTGACTAAACCGTCTTTTCTGTGCATCTTGAGGGAGCCGCTGTGCCAGTTTGTAAGTTTTTAACAGTAACAGTAATAACTTCTCTTTTCTTAAAGATCCTATATATGAAACAAACAATATGCTAAGTCAGAATTCTCGAGCTAAATAAAATCCCCACAACAGATTAAGATTGAAGTATGGAAAGAAAGGAAATGGGTTTAGAAAGATAAATCTGTTTGTGCACTGAGTAAGGATAGTATTTTATGCAATAAAGCCTCCTTAAGTAAACATTTGATGGAAGGAATAAAATCTTAGTTGGCACATAAATCTTTTTTATTAACAGCAAGGTTGTGTGTATAAGTGAGCACTAATGTACCCAAGGGAATAGGAAATAGAAGGAGCGATTATGGCAAATAAGATGAGGGCAGAACTGTTTCACTGTTCATCTTTAAATTGGCCCAAAATTGTTTAACCAAAACTAAGGAAGGATAGATGGCCATCCCGATGGCGCTTTACGTAACAGTGAAGCTAATATTTAATCAGCAGCGACTTTCTCTGAGGGCTCTGTGTGCTCTAAAATCCTGATGTAATTCGGGACTGAATGGAAAGTCTTTCTTGCCCTTCTGCCTAACTGCAAAAGGAACAACAACTGAAGGATCGCAGATGTTGCTTTGTTATAAATGAGAAGCCGGGCTATGACAGCTCGGCTTCATTTATACAGAGCTAGTAACCTTTCAGGGGGTGGAATTCTCTGGAGTAGTGTTACCTGAAGACACTTGGACAAGGAGGAACCTCGCTCTCTTGCTTGGAATGAGGGTTGTAGCCACCTGTAGCATCTCACAAGCAAGAGGAATGGCAAATGAAGAAGAGGCCTGGCTGGCCTGAAGGGGTGTGCCGTGCCTGGGCCCCGGGCACGTGGGCTGGTGGGCCGGTTGCATTACCGATGGCATCAGCCAGCCCAGGTGGGAATCATAGTGACTACCTCCTAGGGATGTTGTCAGCATTAAATGAAAAGATCAGTGTCTAGCACAAGAACTCAGCAAGTTTCAAGTATATGTTACCGCTGAATTTTTTTCTAGCTGAGTTCCAAAATCTACATTTCTTTTTTTTTTTTTAAGATTTTATTTATTTATTTGACAGACAGAGATCACAAGTATGCAGAGAGGGCAGGTGTGGGGGGGAGCAGGCTCCCTGCTGAGCAGAGAGCCCGATGCGAGGCTGGATCCCAGGACCCTGGGATCAGGACCTGAGCCGAAGGCAGAGGCTTTAATCCGCTGAGCCACCCAGGCACCCCTGCATTTATTTTTCTTAAAGATTTATTTATTTTAGAGAGAGAGAGAGTGCATCATCTGAGGAAGGGGCAAAGGGAGAGGGTGAGAAGCAGACCCCCCACCTCCCCATTGACTGTGGAGCCCCACACGGGGCTCCATCCTGCGACCCAAGCCGAAATGAACAGTCAGATGTTTAACCAACTGAGCCACCCAGGGGTCCCCCAAATCTGCTTTTAGATCTTAATTCCAGACAAAAGTTTCCTAAATATAAGTGTCAAGATCTTTGAGGGGTTGGAGATTTTTTTTTTTTTAAGATGTGAGCATTTGTTTTTTACAGTTTATATTTTTTAGTAATTGCTACACCCAGCGTGGGGCTCGAACTCAAGACCCTGAGATCAAGGGTCACATGCTCTTCGCCTGTGCCAGCCAGGTACGCACCCCCCACCCCCCGCATTGTGTCCGATGGGGGTCAGAAATCTTCTTTCCTTACTTGCAAGCTAAGAAGATAGCCCACTGCAGCTTCGTGGGTGCTGGCAGAAGGAAGACACAACACCCTTGTTGGGGACAAGAGCCAGCTTACTGCCCACAGCAGGCAGAGTGCCAGTGCCCATGGGGCAACATGAAGAGGAGCAGGTGGGTGCAGGGCATGCAGTGGTTTCCATTGCAGGAAAGGAGCCCTGAGCTTAGAGAATCCCAGTCTCCAAGGCAGCAGTAATCACGTGTACCCTTTGCTCCTAAGGCGGGACAGGTCTCTCTCTTCCTACGTGGCAAGTGATCCTGCTCTTTGCTTGGAGGGAAGGAGGGAAGCCCTAGATCTTAGAAGTCTGTTCCCTGTACAGACATCTTTGAAAAATTAGTCCGAGACAGAAGGCAGTCAGGGCCTCCACCGGAAGGATGTGTAGATAGGGGAGCCGTCCATGAGAAGTTGCTTTCTGACAGTAAAATCTGAGAGCTGTGTTTAGATTGGAAGATAGGGAAGGGTGCAAAGGAACGTTGCCTTGATGTCCTATGTGACAAAGTGCGACAGAAAGGGAGAGCGTAGCTACGGCACATTAACGACTCCAAAGCACACGTGGCATCTCAAGGACTGTGTTATCGGGGTTTGGTGGCACTTGTCCCTTGGTGATTCTGGAGGTGGTGGTACTTGATGGTGGCATTAGTGGAACCCCATGGGAAGCAGCTCCTTCATGGCCTTGGAAGGCCCTGAGGAGGGATCTCTACACAGATGGGCAGCCAAGGGAGGAGTACGTGGTAGAAATTCTTAAGGACAAACAGGAATTACTCAAGAGCCTTTCGGTGCTTGTTGAGGGGTCTAGAAGCAAGGGAGGCAGCTCTATAAGGAACTGTGGGCTCCCCAACAGTTTGGGGAAGTGAGATTCAGCAGAACACATGTTAGATGGAGAAGGGCTTCTGCTACTTCCGATTTAAAAGACTAATTACTATGGTGTGTTGATGCGTGTGTAGAAATGTGGATTTGATAAGAAAAAAATGAACAGTAGTGAGGAAGTGACACAGTCAGATTGATTTACCCGGGTCCACTGGTTTTCTGATTTGTTTCTGGTCCAGATTTTATCAATGATGTGTAACTATCAGTTGTCTGTTTCAGTGCTCCCCAAGTATATTTTGGGGGTACCCCAGGATATTCCTCCGGTTACACTACAGAAGAAAACCTTTGGTCAAATACATTTTGAAAATGCTGAATATTATACCCTTACCTCTTGGGGATTTATACTTCACAAAAACATATTAAAGACTTTTGGTTATCCTGCCTTTAAGGATGCTCTTGAACTTCTTTTATTTTATTTATTTATTTATTTATTTATTACGATTTTGTTTATTTATTTGACGCAGAGAGAGAGATCACAAGCAGGCAGAGCAGCAGGCAGAGAGAGAGGAGGAAGCAGGCTCCCTGCTGAGCAGAGAGCCCGATGCAGGTCTCGATCCCAGGACCCTGAGACCATGACCTGAGCTGAAGGCAGAGGCTTTAACCCACTGAGCCACCCAGGTGCCCCCTTGAACTTCGTTTAAACCAACTTTTGCTAAATTCAGCTGATCACAGAATCCTCTTTTTGCATAACATGCACAAAAATCTCATGGCACCGGGGCGCCTCATGGCTCAGTTGGTTAAGCAAATGCCTTCGGCTCAGGTCATGATCCCGGGGTCTTGGGATCGAGCCCTGTGTCAGGCTCCTTACTCAGCAGGGAGCCTGCTTCTCCCTCTCCCTCTGCCTGCTACTCCACCCGCTTGTGCTCTCTCTGTGTCAAATAAATAAATAAAATTAAACAAACAAACAAACAAACAATAACTAACCTAAAATCTCATGGCACCAATGTTTGGGAGAACACATCCCAGAGACTGCTTTATAGTAACATGATAGCACTGTCACAGTTGAAGTAGTGATAAATAATAAAGGAAACATTCAGGTTATTTACGAGCTTTTCAGCAATGCCTGTTGTTAAACTTGTTGCTTGTATCTAACTAGGGTCATTTGCAAACTTAAACTCTTTCAGTCCTTGCACTGCATTGTAATCCTCACTAGTGAGAAGCTCTGGTCCATTAGACATGATGTAGAATTTCTGATAGTGACACGAGAAGTTCATCTGAACTTTGAAGAAGCCACCGTTAACACATTGAGTTGATAGGCTTCTGGTGAAAACAAACATGCCTGACCCTTCATAGAGTCTGAATGGCCTTACTGGGGTACACTCGCATTTTTACAACAGGTTTATGGAATATTAAAACTTGTTTGACAGTCATTTTGTGACTTCCTTGCCTGTGTGGGACACAAAGTTGGTCACCATTGGATAAGACTGTCTTTTTTCTTGGATTTGTGTGGGGTTTTTATTATGTTGTCTTTGTTGCCAGGTAAAATATTAAGGATGTAGTTAAGACTTGGAGAGTAGCCTTGGTTTTCCTGTTTAGAAAGCTGGATCAATTGGTGGATTTATGGGGTGTTTTTCATTATGTTTAGTGGAAGATAAATTCGTTTTTTATCTCTTGTTTGCATAAATCATCTCTCAAATTTTATGCTTGACAGCTGCTCCTTTTGAAGTTATCTCTTAAACAGGAAGTGAGATAAGACCAAGCTGGTGGAATTGGTAGGAGGTATTCTGGCAAGAGCTATCACATAATCACATGGGATATTGCGATTAATGTCACAGTAGCTAAAATTGTGATGTGGATAAGTTTTTTCCCCTGGTAACATATTTCCCTTTTCTGTTTTATCATGCATTCAAGTCAGGGAGATAGGAAAGTTTCTGCTTCAATCTCGAGCCCGCCGTAGAAACTTACTTAATATTTATGAGCCTCAGTTTCCAGAAGACTCATTTGGGTGAGCTTTAAAAAATATATAGATTCCTTAGCCCTACCCTAGGTAAGAACCTCCTAGTGTAGGGTGAGGAATGCCATTCTGTGTGCTTTGAAAGCTCCTGGAGCCTAAGTGATTCTTCTGTGCAGCTAGGCTTTTCACCAGCATTGGGAGCCAACAGATGAGATTAAAAACCCCAGCACTTCCCACCTTATGAGTCTGTTAATTCTGGTTTCTAGTTCTTGAGTAGAGCACATTAATTGGCGTGAATGTCTTTGTCATAGCCATTCTGAGGACAAACATTTGTGTGCTCTATTGGTTATTTCTATAGCACCTTCCTACTTACCATGAGTTCTTGAGTGTTGTGAGTGGGGTGACCCTCCAGTTCAGGGCACTTGTGAGAGTGAAAGGAGGGCCATTAATAATTACCCTGGGACAACAGACATAAACCAGAGTTGTCCCAAGCAAACAGGGCCCTGTGGTCACCCATAAGGACCCATAAGGACACCCATAAGGACGTAGCCTAGTTAAAACAGAGAGATTAACAAGAGGAAAACCCATTGAAGAAGGTCACATGGGAGTAGATCTGCCATTTTTTTTTTTCTGCTTCTCTCTCCTTTCTGATACTTTATTTGGCACCCATGGGAACACAGGGAGATTAGATTGGCAAACACCACTGTTTGGTGGGATTGGAGCAGGGAGGGAACAATGTTGGAATGATCTGTGAACTAGACTATGTTGAGCTATGCAGCCTTTGAATTAAATCCAGATATATCAACCCAGTCAACCACAAGAGGGAGTAAATATTTACGTTCACCCACCATAGAAATGGGGATGAGCTGTGCCCTGGGACACCAGTATAAAAGATTCCTTGCCTTCATGGAGCTAATGGTATAGTAGGAAGTATAAGTGAGGGCACCAGCCATTCAAATAATATGTGAAGTTAAGTCTAGGTTTCTTTCAGAAAAAAATGCAATTTCACATGTTGCAGGCAGTTCCATGTAAACTCAGAAATAATATTCAATTGGATCCCAGCCACTACCAGGAACCTCACCAAAATTCTCCATTGTTTCCCAGTTTCTCCTATTTCTTTTACTTTCAGTGGCCCATTTTTACTTTCTGAATGTATGTTTTTTTTTCAATTTGCCAGATAGTCTTTTAATGAGAATTATAAAATGACAAAAACATTTTTTTTGCAAACTGTCTTTTTTAAAAGATGATTTGCTTTTGATTATAAATACTGTGTAAGACGATGCCTTCTTCTGCTAAACCAATAAATACACAAACAAATTTTATTTTATTTTTTTAAAAGATTTTATTTATTTTGGTTGGGGGGAGCAGCAGGCAGAGGGAGCCCAATGTAGGGCTGGATCTTGATGCAGGGCTGGATCTCCATGCAGGGTTGGATCCCGATGCAGGACTAGATCCCGATACAGGACTAGATCCCGATGCAGGACTGGATCCCGATGCAGGACTTAATCCCAGGATGTTGGGATCGTGACCGGAGCTGAATGCTTAACCTACTGAGCCACCCAGGCATCCCAAGAACAAATTTTAAACATGTGATTTGTCCAAGATATTTTGGGGGAGGGGAACAGATTTTTTCTGGTATTTAAAAAAAAATCAGTATTTCTTAACCTTCCAAATAATAAATTCAAAGGTATGAGTCAACTGGAGAAAAAGAGAGACAGACAGAAAGATAGAGACCATCTTATAGCTGCTTTAAATAGCTTCTGATAATTCTGCTGTTACCTTTCCTTTCTGGAACTCATATCTTCTCAAAAGAGTTGAATGTAAAATATTTATTTTTTCTTTTTTTCATATTTGTTCTTTTTTCATTTATTCCTTTTTTCTCTTTTTCTTTTTTGTTGTTTTTTTTTCTTTTTTTCTTTTATTTCTGGTGCAAAATGGTGGTTTTATTAAAACACGGGGACAGGACCCATGAGCAGAAAGAGCTGCTGCCTAAAATATTTGTAATGAACTGATTAATGGGGGAAAAGGAAATATGTATTGAATACCTGTGTATAAGATTTATCATAAACAAGAATGCATATCAGAAAGACACTAACTTTAAAAAGGCACCCCAAAAAGGTGAGGAAAAACCTGAATTATAGAAAAGAAAGTCAAATTTAATGAAAAACTAGAATTAATAAGAATTAGCAAATACACACACACAAAATATACAGACACAGCAGCACTTTGTGTTGACCCACAAAAGGAAAAAAGCAGTGGTCCAAGAGCACTGAACATGGCTTGTCGGTTAACCTTTAACCACGGGCCATACACACTAGCTCTGGAGCACCCACACAAAACAAAACCCCAGTATGTATTTTTGAATAGTACACTGAATCTGCAACACAAATTCAGAATTGTTTTTAACAATGCTTCCTTTCTTAGTACAAGAGATGCCCATGTTGGGTGTGTGTGTGTGTAATATATGATTTTTGTAATGGTTTACTGTTGACTTATTTTTAAATATATTAGTGTAACTACATGCAACTGTTTCCTGTATTTAACAGCCTTTCCTTTTATTTACCTCGTGTGTCTAGACCTCTCAAAAGTTCAGGTTGACAGGCTGACATGGGTGCCTTGTTCTCCGTGAACTTGAGCGGGAGGGTTTTCCGCCCCGGCGGGAAAGCCGCGGGCTTGCCGTTTTAACACATGGAGATCGTTACATTGATGCCCAGGTTGCCGTTTTCTGCAAAGAGCTGCGCCATGCTGGCGTCGAAGACGAGGCAGTCACTGTTCCTGATGGCGGTGGCGATTCCCTCGTGAATGGAGCGCGGGGTCGCCTCCCAGGTCAGCCGGCGCCGGTGGCCGTTCAGCTCCAGACGGTAGGCGAAGTTCTCGGCTTGCTTGTGTGTTCCTATCAGCTGGACGATGGCGAAGAACTGGTGCCCGTCGTACTTCTCCTGTTTCTCCAAGACGAGCATGAAGTGGACGCCGAAGCAGGACTGCGTCATCACCCAGTCCACGGCGCCGGGGAGGTTGATGTCGGTCGCCAGGAACACGATGTCTTCGCCCTGCAGGGTGGTGATGGACTCGTGCTGGTGCATCAGGTGCGGCATCACGGCCTCCAGCGAGCCTTGCCATTTACAGAACGCACCGGGGCACGGGCACACGTAGGGGCGGAACTCGCACATCTCTTCGTGCTCGGCTTTCTCGGTGTGGGGCAAGGCTAGCTCACAGCCGGTGGCCGCGTACTTGCACGGGAACAGGACGGAGTTGGCCACCTTCTCCATAGCCAGGTTGCGAATGGACGCCAGCGGCCCGCGGCACGTCGGGCAGCAGGTGAGCTTCGGGCGGCAGGTGCTGCACACAAGATGGCCGCTGTGACACTGGAGAATGGGTGGTAACACATAGTCGAAGCACACCGGACACTCGAAAAGGCTCGCCAGGTCGCTGTTGGACACGGTCGTGCCGGCCAGGGAGGGCACCCTCTGGGAGGGGTTACACGTCGAGGCGCCGGGAGGTAGCGCCGTCGAACACTGGCGCTTCATTTCTGGAGGCGGACGCCGCGCCTCACACCCCGCTCGAGGCTCAGACGCGCCCCGCCGTCGCCACCGCCTCTTCCCCGAGCCGGCCCCGGCCCGGCCCCGGCACGGGCGCCGACACCGACGGGACACGCCGGGCCGCCGCCTCCTCTCGAAAGTGTGCCCCTCGACGGTCGCCTGGGACGCTCCAGGGCGCGCCCCTCAACAGTCGCCTCGACGCTCCAGAGCGCGGCCCTCAACGGTCGCCTTGGAAGCTCGAGAGCGCGCCGTTCAACGGTCGCTTTAGAAGCTCGAGAGCGCGCCGTTTAACGGTCGCCTTGGAAGCTCGAGAGCGCGCCTTTCAACGGTCACTTCAGACTCGGGAGCGCGCCCCGCAATGGCCGCTCCCGACGCTCGAGAGCGCGCCTTTCAACGGTCACTTCAGACTCGGGAGCGCGCCCCGCAATGGCCGCTCCCGACGCTCGAGAGCACGCTCATTGCGCGTTCTCGAGCCCGCCTCGCGGGCGCCCCCGATAAATTCCACACCCTACAGCAGCAACCTTGAGAAGGTAGGTCTCTAAGTGCCGGCAGCCTGGAGGGGGCGGGGCCCTGGATGTGTTGTGTGATCCTAAACTCGATGTAGCCTTCCTACCCGGTGGTAAGGATACAGATGCTTCAAACTCTAAACTCTCCTACGCTATCCGGTGGTAAGGATACAAATGCTTCAAACTCTAAATTCTCCTACGCTATCTCTCGTTCTTGCTCACAGATCCAATTTTCTCTTTTTTTAATACATTTTTTAAAAGATTTTATTTATTGATTTGACAGACAGAGATCACAGGTAGGCGGGGGGAGAGGGGGAAGCAGGCTCCTCGCTGAGCAGAGAGCCCGATGCGGGGCTCGATCCCAGGACTTCGGGACCATGACCTGAGCCAAAGGCAGAGGCTTAACCCACTGAGCCACGCGGGCGCCCCGGGCATGCCCCTCTTAACCTTGGGGTGAGTTTGACCCCACGTTGGGGTTAGAGATTACTTAAATAAAACTTTAAAAAAATAAAATAATTGATAGGAGGGTATGAACATCCCAAGGACTATTTTTAATTCAAAAGTGAGCTCTTTCAACACAAATGATTCTGAAAGGGGTATATTTGTAACGTTGTCAGATTTAACAAATAAAAATACAAAAGATGTTCACTTAAATTTGAATTTCAGGTAAACAGTGAACAGCTTCTCTTTTTAGTAAGAGTATGTCTCCTGCAGTATTTTGGAAATACTTATACTAAAATACATTCATTGTTTATCGGAGATTCAAATTTAACTGGGTATTCTATATTTTATCTGGCAACCCTACATACTTGGACAGCTGTGTTTGAAATTTCCTGGAATTCTGATTTGGTCATTTTTATAACCATAGCCTTAACCATGTCCCACCATGGGATTATTTTCTTTCATTTTCTCAAAAACCATTATTTATTCCTACTATAGTTCAGGACTCAGATCCAGAGGTCACTGTGATGAGTGGGAGTGAACAGTGAAGTTACTGAATGGAAAGTCCAGGTTCAAGTGTGTGCAGTTGCCTTGCACCTATGAGCAGTGTGGCTTTTCTGAAACTTCTAGGGAAGGCAGTCAGTGGCTGGAGCTGGGTAGAGCAGGGTCAGGACCAGGATCAGGGGTAGATTTGGAAATGGAGAGTGACAACTGTGGCCATGTAGACAAGGCAGGGAAACTTCTTGAAGGCAGGATTTGTGCTGTATTCCATTTTGCATTGCCACATAGCTTACACAGTTCTTGCATGTAGTAAAACTATTCAAATATTTGGTATTAAATTACCTCGGCCAAGGGGCTATCTTCTGATGTTTTTTTCCTTCTGCGTAATCCACTAGGAAATGAGAACTTGGCTAATTTATTTCTTAGCTGGCTCCTGCACATATGCACTTCTCTTATTTAAGTTTGTGAATGGCCCCGTGGGGTTCAGCAAAAGAAGCCGTATGAGCAAGAATGCACTGGTAGCCTGGGTGGTCAGCCAAGCTAGGCAGAAAACTCCTTTTAGCATTAGGGCTGAATGTGAGGGTGTGTTTGTGCTTGTAAAGAGACAGCGTGAGCCCCATGTGAAAGATAGATCGCTGTGTTGGCAGTTTACAATATAAAACTTACGATAGGACCTTCGAAGTACAGATTAATTACAGAATGAGCCAAAGTCAGTTCTGAAGATGAGAAATGACCCAGTGTTCGAGACAGGTTCATGTAGCAGGTTGTTGAGCGTTTGCTGTGGCTTGAGCAGAGAGGTGCGTAAATACTACCGAGAGATGATTCTACTCGGCAACAT
>RCUC01118660.1:0-17710 GCA_003697995.1 Taxidea taxus jeffersonii
GGGGGGGGCGCGGTGCGAGTGCGCATGCGCACCCATCTGAGCTGGAAAGAAGAGCGAGACAGTGGACTATTTATTTATAAAATTTGGCTCTAACCGCGCCCCCTTCTATTTTGTTGTATATTATTACAACCATTTTCAGCCAAATAGCACTTGTCTCACTTTGATTTTACAGGAAATAAAGCCAGCATCCTGTCGTGGTGGGTGACTGTGGAGTGATACTGTGTGATAAGAATTAGCCATCTGCTGACTGGCTAAGCAAGGATCGTTACTGCCCAGTTTCTAAGACAGAGCTTCCTGTGGGGTCAGATGATTTCAGAAGAATTCTTATGGTGAGAATTAACTGAATGGCCCATCTGCCAGCACTCCCGGGTCCCAATTAAAGCTGCCTCAGCCACACTGATCACATACCTCCTAGTAGCAGGGATCCTCGTGAGGGGCCGGCACCCACTGGACGTGGACTCTGAGTGCTCAGTTTCTGTTTTTATCTCTGAGAGCTGTGGTCTGTCTGTGACTGTATATTAATAAAAGGAAGAGACAAAATGATCGTGTTCAGATGATCCGATTTTCTCTGAGAAAATCTAAAAGCATTAATTAAAAGGTTAGAACACGGTGGCTGAAGACACTCAGATCAACGCCTAAAACTGTGAAGAGGAAAATGGTGCAGACTTGACGCAACCAGAATGAGGTCTAATGGGGGGGACGCTGTGAACCGTTGCTGGGACGGAGACAGCCTGTCCTGGAAGCTCCCTGATAAACTCAAATGCTTCAGGCAAGAATCCATAAGCAGTTAAATTCTTTCCTTTGATAACCCTCATTAGCTTACTTAAGAACAGACTGTCCAGACGGACTCCTTTGCTAGACACGAGCTAATCAGTTTACCCAGAAAATGTGCAAACACGATTCCCTCTCCCAGACTTTCTTTCCTCTGTCTCCTATAAATTCTGACCTTTTTTGCTTTCGTTCCTTGACAATAGTCCATCAATCATTCTTACCCTTATGTGTAAATCTGCATGCTTACAACAACTATATCATATCAATAACCACTTGTAAAACAATTTTAAAAGAGGAATTGCTGTGGGAAAAAGAATCAATCAAAATTTAAACCTGTGATCAATTTTAACAAAAGAGGATTTTTTTCCTTAGTAAATATACATGGTTATGTCTTTATTGGTACTTAACAAGCCTCCCCCCCCCCAAAAAAAACTTGATGACTTAAAACAACCACCATTTTGTTTGTTCTTGATTCTGTGGGTCAGTTGGAACTTAGCTGGGTGGCCCCTTTGCTGTCTCACTGGGGGTAGTTCATGCCGTTGCAGTCAGGTGGTGGATGGGGCCAAAACATTCAAGATGGCTACACTCATGTGTCTGGAAACTTGGTGAGGATGGTTGGAAGGCTGGAATTTTTCTCTCTGTTTCTCTTTCTCTCCATGTGGCTTCCTCTGCGTGGTGAGCTTGGGCTTCTTTACGTGATGGAAAGGGCTACGTGTGCCTCTGCTTGCATCATGTTTACTACTCTCTCAACAGATGAAGTCATTGTGAGTGGGGCCTATACAAGAGTGAAAATAAGGGAAACATGACCCAAGGATAGGTCTACCACCATGTCTCTCTGCTCATCCTCCAGTGGCATCCCTCTGCTCTGTAACTGTTAGTTTATTACCAGACTGGAAGTGCCATTGGTTATGGTTGTACTTAAATTTCCTCAGAGCCTAGTACCTGGTCTGTGCATAACTACCCATTGGACGAATGAATGAAAGGATGAAAACGTTGAGTAACATACTCCAATCCTTGCTGGAAGAACTAAAGATGGAGCCATGAGAACCAGCTATTACCTTGATTTCTCTCATTTTTACACCACATCCTTTCTGTGCCCACAGTGAGGTGTAAAAACATATAGAAAGAAGTGCCTTCCACTAAACTCTGTCTGCTTCTGTCACAGCTTTACTAATCTCTGGGTCATGTTTCTCCTCACTGCTTTTAGGAAACAATGGAATCCTGTAAGCTATGTAGTCTGGAGTTGTTTTGTATAGCAATTTTTAAAAATTTTTTATTTTTTAATAACCATATAATGTATTATTAGCCCAGGGGTACAGGTCTGTGAATCGCCAGGTTTACACACTTCACAGCACTCATCATAGCACATATTCTCCCCAATGTCCATAAATAATCCCACCACCCTCTCCCAACACCCTCCCTCCCAGCAACCCTCAGTTTTGTGAGATTAAGAGTCTCTTATGGTTTGTCTCCCTCCCGGTCCCATCTTGTTTCATTTATTCTTTTCCTAACCCCCAAACCCCCCACGTTGCATCTCCACTTCCTCATATCAGGGAGATCATATGATAGTTGTCTTTCTCCAATTGGCTTATTTTGCTAAGCATAATACCCTCTAGTTCCATCCACGTCCTCGCAAATGGCAGGATTTCATTTCTTTTGATGGCTGCATAGTATTCCATTGTATATATATACCACCTCTTCTTTATCCATTCATCTGTTAATGGACATCTAGGTTCTTTCCATAGTTCGGCTATTGTGGACCATGCTGCTATAAACATTCGGGTGCACGTGCTCCTCCAGATCACTACATTTGTATCTTTAGGGTAAATACTCAGTAGTGCAATTGCTGGGTCATAGGGTAGCTCTATTTTCAACTTTTTGAGGAACCTCCATGCTGTTTTCCAGAGTGGTTGCACCAGCTTGCATTCCCACCAACAGTGTAGGAGGGTTCCCCTTTCTCTGCATCCTCGCCAGCATCTGTCATTTCCTGACTTGTTAATTTTAGCCATTCTGACTGGTGTGAGGTGGTATCTCATTGTGATTTTGATTTGTATTTCCCTGATGCCCACTGATGTGGAACACTTTTTCATGTGTCTGTTGGCCATCTGGATGTCTTCTTTGCAGAAATGTCTGTTCATGTCCTCTGCCCATTTCTTGATTGGATAATGTGTTCTTTGGGTGTTGAGTTTGCTAAGCTCTTTATAGATTTTGGATACTAGCCTTTTATCTGATATGTCATTTGTAAATATCATCTCCCATCCTGTCAGTTGTCTTTTGGTTTTGTTAACTGTTTCCCTTGTTGTGCAAAAAGCTTTTGATCTTGATGAAGTCCCAGTAGTTCATTTTTGCCCTTGCTTCCCTTGCCTTTGGCGATGTTCCTAGGAAGAAGTTGCTGCGGCTGAGGTCAAAGAGGTTGCTGCCTGTGTTCTCCTCAAGGATTTTGATGGATTCCTTTCTCACATTGAGGTCCTTCATCCATTTTGAGTCTATTTTCGTGTATAGCAATTTTTCATGTATAGCAATTTTTAATCAAAGCAGTTGAAAAAAGAAGTCTAACATTCACCCCAAACTTCATGGATATGGGTGTGGTCAGAAGAGGAAAACACAGGGATGGTGGGACAGCCCAGAATGAGGCAGGTTGTGGCGACCCACCACACAGCAGTGAATGCCACATTATGGCCAGCGGAAGGCACAATACTTCTTACAAGATGGGACTGTACTTAGAAGAAACTCAGGGGAACTCTCTTTAAGTATATTAGTCAATCCTTTTGAAAGGTTGCTATGGGGACGCCTGGGTGGCTCAATCATGTAAGTGTCCAGCTCAGGTCATGATTCCAGAGTCCTGGGATCGAATTGTGTATTGGGCTTCTTGCTCTGTGGGGAGTCGGCTTCTCCCTCTGACTCTGCCTGCCACTCTCCCTGCTTGTGTAGTCTCTCTGACAGATAAATAAATAAAATCTTTAGAAAGAAAGAAAGAAAGTTAGGAAGGAAGAGAGGGAGAGAGGGAGGAAGAAAGAAAAAGAGAGAGAGAGAGGAAGGAAGGAAGGAAGGAAGGAAGGAAGGAAGGAAGGAAGGAATGTTGCCATGGTTTACTTGAAAGGATGAACAGCTATCAAGAAGCGAGGTTTGGGTATCAGCTCTGTGATTTCCTTATTTGCCCTTGTGATACCAGCTGGTGTTTTCCTTCTCACAGCCTGTGAAGTAAGAGGGCTAGGTCAAATGGGTAGATTTTGCCCTGTGCTCCTGTCTGGGTACCATGGAGATGTTCAGGTGGGTGAGAGGGCCTCCCTGACTTCAAGCAGGACACCACTGATCTCATCTCTTGTATGGATCTCTCTTATATGTTCTTTCTGCTTAATACTTTGCTTGAACAAAAGGTGCTGCTACTAAAAACCTTTTTTAAAAAATTCCTTTCATCTCTGGAATTCTCTGGCTCTTCTCAAAACCCATGGACTACTTTGAATAATCAATTACATAGTTTCATGTTTCTTTTCTTTTAGGGAAGAGAAAAAGCACATTAGAAAAAAAAAAAAAAACCATATTAGAAAAACCATCCCTGGCTTTTGATGTTGCTTTTTGTTTATTTTGACATTTACAGCAATGGATAGGTGGGTGTTAACCCAGCCTCTGGTCTCAAGAACAGAAAAGTAGTTTACCAAAATCCCTTTATAAACTTTGTGATGGTTGCTTTTCAAATTATTACCAATTTCAGATCCTTTGGAATCCAAAGACTTAATATACAATCTGTGTTTTGTATTCTCACAAAGCCCCCCTTCTCAGTGTTTTGGTTATATGGGCTTATGAATTCGAAGAATTTTGGTGTCTGAGGGCAGTCTTTTGAAACACATCTTCTTTGCTGATTGTCAGGATTCTCTCTTGGCTATTGTGTGTAGATGCACTTTCATGTCTTCAGTCCACATTGAATGAGGACCTACTGTGTGCCAGATACTGGCCCTGAGGGTACAGCTGTGAATGGGAGTCCCTGCCCTCATGAAGTTTACAATCTGCATGTATGAATAGGAGAGGGAGACAATAAACAGATAAAGAAGCAAGTCAGGTACTTTCAGATATAAGGAAAAACCCAGTAAAACAAGGGAAAGATCTTGAGAATGACACGGTTGAGGTGTCTTTTAGCAGAAGGATGAAAATGAGTGAGCCATTTATCAAAGAGCTGGGGGGCAAAGAAAGGGACTTGGAGGGGGAAGAATGGTCCAGAAAGGGGAAGCAACAAGTACAAAGCCTGGAGCAGAAATGGAGCCTTATATTTTTGAAGGACAGGAAGAAGGTCAGATGGAGATGATGATGATAATGATGATGGTGATGATGAGTTTTTAAGACAGGCAGACTCCCACATACAGACCCTCATTTGGATGTATCTGGAATATGGAAGCTTAACTACCCTACCTTCTCCTATAAATGCCTCCTGAGAGCTTGTTTGAGGTCCTAGCGGGGAATACAGCTATTCAAATACTCTTGATGGAAGAACAGTCCTCCTCTGTTGGGGAAGGTTGTCCTCTTTGAGCGAGCAGCTTCAGGAGGGATGCACATGGAGCAGTGAGGAAGGAAGAGGACACCCGCCTAATCAGCCAGATGGGCCAAATCAACCCTGGCGATCAAAGGGGTGACAGATGTCACAGTCAGATCATCCTCACATCCATGACTGGAGATTACTGAGGGAGGGGACAGAATGGTGCTAGATAAAGTTGGAGGGAGGCCAGATCATGCAGAGCCTTGAAGGACATGAAAAAGTGTTTAGATTTTATTTCAAGTACAACAAAACTGGCAGGTTTGAAGAGAGGGTGTGAGCTGATATCCATTTTTAAGTGAGAGATGAATGATTCTGTGTCATTGCCCTATTTTATCTTTTTAATAGCACATACCATAATCTGAAATTAACTTGCCTCTTTATGTATTTACTTGTCTATCATCTGTCTCCTATACCTGCACACCAATAAAATGTAAACTCCTGCTGTGACGATTTTGCCTCTTTTGTTCATACAGCCAAGTGCTAAAATAGTGCCTGGCACATAGTAGGTGCTAAGACTTGCCTGTTGACTGCAGAGGTGAATGAATTTGTTCGCTCAGATCATTAAATCTGAGAAGAGCACTTGTGGTTTGTGGGTGGGTGACAAAGAAGGAAATAATGGTATCTAGTGGTCCTTTTCTAGTTGTACCTGGGGTCAATGATTCCCTCACCACTCCTGCATCATATACAGGTACAACGGGATCACAGTGAACTTGAAGTCTATTCCTGGAGTGCAGACACAGATGTGTGTGTCTTCTTGAAACCCTTAGATGTGGTGAAGCATGGGGAGAGCAGACATTTGAAACAGGGCGGGTCTGGAACCAAATTTCTCTTCTGGCTCTTGCTAGCTGTATGATTTTGAGTCAGTTGTTTTAAAATAGCCACCATTGTGACCTCATGACTTTGTCGTGAGTGTTTTCTATGAGGCAGTTACCCTCTTCTGTGCTTAGCAAATACAGGAACCAGAAACTTCCTCAGATAGGTGCTGCTTCCTTTCCCAACCAGAGAAAGAAGGGACTTGGGTGGTGATGGGGAGGTTGTAAGGCCATTAGCGGTGGGGGGCAGACACCAAGTGGTGCAGTTAGGTCAGCACCTGCTGAAATTCCGAGCTCCATCCCACCTGCTACAGTTTCAACCACTGTGCACATCTACTAGGTCATTCTAGAAAAGCTGTGGGTTCTGCCTCCTAAAAACCAAAGCCAGGATTCATCATATAACAAATACCCACTGAGGGCTTTCCGTGTGCCAGGCAATCTTCTAAGCACTACACGTATCAGCTAACTTGGTTAGTCCTCATGAGGACCCCACCTTGCTGCACAGCGGAGGGAATTCAGGTGCAGGGGTCAAGTAACACACCCAATGGCACATGGGTGGTGAGTGGCAGAGCTGGGGTTAGAACCAGAGCATCTGGGCTACAGAGGCCTCCTCTTAACTACCCTGCTCTCTTGGGACCCCAGCCATGAGACATGAGAGGTGGTCTGAAAAGCTGGGAAGATGAAAAGTCTGCAACCCATGTTTGTGGTCTCAAATAGTGCAGTAGATTCCCCCCACCTCCCTTTAACATCCCCGGGACCCACTTTTGGGCTGGGCTTCCAGTCAGGCCAACCAGAGAGGTTGATTTCTAGAAGATTCCCTAGGTCCCATGGCCAAGTGGCTGCAGAACAGGCCCAATCTGTCACACACTGCCTTCACATCCCTCTTCCAGGTGAGCGGGAAAGTACACGGGCTGGTGTGTGTTTCTTAGGCTGTTAGTAGGGCTGTTGTCTGTCTGGGTAACCCCTCCCAAGCCCCACCCCTCGTCTGCCACCTCCTCCGCACACAGCAGGGCACCTTCCTCGGGACACCTGTGCTGCCGTCACAACCCAGTTTTGAGTCCGTGAGTGGCTTCTTTAACCTCGCATCTGACTTACGTTATCCCGCGCACACACAGTGCCCAGCACACAGTAGGTGCGCAAGAAACGGAAAACAGCAGAAGAGGAGAATTTCAGACAATGATGAAGAGCCGCCGGGGACCGGGCGCTCCTGCCTCCTGTGAGTCTGGGAGCCGCGCCAGGTGAAGCGCTGCCATCGCGCCCGTTGGCTCAGACGGCGAACCGCTTTAAAGGGCAATGGCAAATTTCAACATTAAAGCATGAGGAATATTTTTATTACTCCACCTTGCCAAATGGAACCGGAGCAGATCTTGATATAAAAATTGACAGGAAGCAAAAGTGGAATGAATAAAAATAGAAAAGAAATTACCAAGCTTTGAAAGGAAGTATACAAGATGAAAAGGGAATTAAATCTACCTTGACTGGAGGAGATGATATAAAAATGAATAAATTGACAGTAAATTAACATGTAGCACATCCACAATCTGTCTTGAGGGATAACAAAAGATATTTTTATTATCTCGACGCAGAATTTTGGTTGATTTTTTCCCCCCATTTGCTCCTGAAATGAGAGGTTTCATTTTATATAGAGCTAAATGTTATGTTTTGCCCAGCTTTGGGGAGTCTGAGATGTGCTTCTGTCTAAACCTCCCTGGATTTTCTTGTATGGAATTTTCTGTGAAGTTGACAGTGATTACCTAGGGGTTGGAGTGGGTGCGCCTGTGTAATGTGTGGGTGGTGTGTTGTTTGGGGTTGTGGGAGATGGAATATTTCAGGGTTGAAACCTTAGAAGTCTGATTGGCAACTGCAGAAGCTAATTAGGAAGCACAAGGTCCAGTCCCTTCTCTAAAGCTTATAAAAACTTCTCATGGGCAAACCGCCTCATCTCTGGGTCTTGGTTTCACTAATTATAAAATGGAGATGCTAATTGCTACTTTTCCCATCTCATTTATGAAGATCAAATGAAATAATGGACATGAAAGTACTTTGAAAAGTCTAAATATGATGCTAATGCAAGGAATTATTTTTATAATCTTGTCTAAGTAATAAAATTATTGTGTGTACAATTCTAGGACTGCAAAGATTTATGTTGAAGAGCGGAGGAATGGCAATGCATAATAATTGCATATATTTAAGATGTTATCTTATAATTTTAATACTCCACAATCTACATTTACCTATCAGATTCACCCAATAATCCTGTGAGATAAGCAGCTCTTTAGACAGATGGAGAAAGGCAGAATGGATTGCACTAAGTGCCCTGGCTCTTGAGTGGTGGAATAGGCCCTAGAGCCCAGATAATCCCACAGAGGATCCAATAGCTGCCATCTTGAAGTTGCCACCATCTTGGAGTTGGGCTGTGCATCTCAAGGTGCCTCACTCTGAACTGGACTCAGGAGGGTTTTTCAGACTTTGGAGATGGATACTGTCAAGGACAAGGCACAACCCTAGCCCCAGGTTTCCTTTAAATAGGAAACCAGACTAGCTGAAGAAGAGGGACAAAGGCAGAAACCCAACTGTAAGACTTGGAGCACCAGGGGAGGACTGGACTCAGAAAGATCATCAGACCAGGTGTCTAGAGTCAGGGTGTTTGAAGATCCATGTGAATCCCTGGGCCATGATGGAGGGCTGTGGTCTGGGCCCAGGGAGATGGTAGGGCGCCGATGGTCAGAACTGGAATGCAAGAGCCATTGTGGACAGCAGTGACCACACTGAGCCCAGACTGAGGCTAGGGCACCTATTACCCCTGCCTCAGGTTGGGGACAAATTGCCCAATGCTCACTTTTTCTACTCCTCCGTGGAATTCAAAGTATAACAATACTGAACCTTATCAGAAGTATGCAGAGGTCTGACAAAATTCTGATTTTCCCCATGATGACTGCGCACTTTTTAAAAAAATCAGCCAAGTTTCTTCTGACCATTCCAGTTTCTAGCTTCCTCCTACTCCACTTTCTTCATCCTCTTTCTCATTACACTTCATCACTTTCTAATATACCATAAAGTGTGTTTCTTTATTTTGCTTACTGTCTGTCTCACATCATTAAAATGTAATGATTCCAAACTCACTGCTGGGTTTCCAGCGCCTAGAACAGTACCTGGCAAAGTCATGCTCCATAAATATTCACTGAGTGAACGAATCAAATCTAAAACTCTTTCCGCATTTTTTTCTCTCCTCTCGGCTTTGCTGACGCTGTAAGAGTCATTTGGGTTACAGGTTGGGTAACTTGGCACTGCCTCCAGTCACAGTAGGTCCTGAGAACTTGTGGCAGGGAGCTTCTGAGCCAGGAGTGGAAGATCGAGTGAGTGCTGGGGGGTAAACGGGGGAAGATGCTGCCGAGACACTAAGTACTAATGGTAGGACCTCAGTAGCTGAGGCAGGCTGGTGGGGGCTGTTAATGCGGGGCATTGTCCTGGCCTTTTCCAACTGTGCCACACAGGCAACTGCTTAGCATGCCCGTTGGCAGCAGGGCCAGAAAACCTGGTTCCATTTTGTCACTTGCAACCCAGCCAGCCTTTGAGCCTCTGGGAAGGTTCCCACCTTTAGCACATCAGCCTCGGGGTGTTGGCAGGACCTGTCTGCAAGGGGGCCAGGGAACAGCGGTTAGGGTTTCTCTGGGTCCCCCACCTTCCCATTTTAGACAATCAGGGAAATAAAAGGAGGACATATGGTAAGACACAGTTGCTCTGCTGGGGTCTTTGAACAAAGAGGACAATCTGATTCAGCGGGAGTCTCTGGATAATTTTGACAGGCGGGATAGAGCTCTGGCTTCTGTTCCAGGCGTCACGATATCTGGCCCAGACAGTCTCTATGCGAAGTTTTTGTATCATTGCTCACATTTCAGATGTTCTCACAAGTCTCCAAAGATTGAGTCCTATTTTTCTTGTAGTTGAATTAAAAACATGACTGATCTCGTACTATGGGAGGAAAGGTTCATTTGTTGTTGAAAGACAATGCATTTTGAATCTCTCTGGGCACCCGGGATTAAATAATCTATTTTCAATGTGCAGACCCTTTGATGTTTGATGAACATCCTCAGTCTGGAAATAATTGCTTAATCTTTTCTAAATATCTAGATAACATGTTTGTTGCAGTAAACTTTTTATTAAAGAACAACAAGCATTCAGAAATGAGCTCAAATGTCAAGTGCTTGAGACTTTTCATGAAATGAACACATTTGTGTGTCAGTGTCTGGATCAAGAAACAAAGTGACCAGCTCACTGATATTCCCTCCCTCCCCCCACCCGAAATTACCATCATGATGGTAGCAGCTTTGCCTGCTTGGGAACTTGACAAGAATAGAGGTATATGGTATGCACTCTTCTGTGCCTGGACTCTTGCTCACCAATTTATTTATAAAGACAAGGTTCTGAACCTGACACTGAGGGAAGTAGAAGAGAAGAAAGGACAGATGTTCTGGTCTAAAGGTTGGTAGACCTAGGGTCAGGCGGACGCTGGCCTCAAGCAGAAGCAAAGAATAGAAGAAGGACCCAGATATGCACAGATACGAAGCTCCCCATTCTACTCCTCTCACACCACCGACTCATTCTACTCCTCTCACACCACCGACTCAGTGTCATTTTGATTATATTTAAAGGGACACCAAGGAGGATTCCCTGAAGGGGTGATTACAGGCACGGAGAGGAAAAGGGAGGCATCAGGATGACCCAGAAACTGAGTTGTTGCTAATTACTGAGTCGGGGAAGACTGGCAGAGACACAGTATTTGGGGAAGTATTAATCAACTGCTTTGGATAAGTTAGATTTTGAGATGCTTCTTAAACAAAATCCAAGTGGGTCTGGAGCTGGTAGGCTGGGAGAGCAGTCAAATCTCAAGTTTACACATTTAGGAATTATTAGAATGAGGATGGTTTTTAACTTTATTGGGGGAGGTGAATAGTGTTCGTGTCACCTGAAGAAAGACGTGAACAGCAAGCAACATGGTGTCTCAGGATGAAATCCCGTTTCTGTTCCATCCCATTAATCTCCTCTATATACTGCACTTGCCTTGCAAAGTACATCCACTCAGCCCCCAAGCCCAAATCCTCTCCTTGATCTCCAGCCCCTTTGGTTCTTCTCCTCCCCCACCCCTTCCCTTGTTTGGTATCACAAAAGCCCAAATAATTGAGGAAGAGGAAATTTTCTTGAGAAAGGAGAAAGGTGGAAGGGTAGGGAGGAGGGTCTTGGGTCTGACTGTTGGAAAATTCTTCTTGACTAAAAGGAGGAAGAAAGCCATAGGACACATATCAATTCGTACCAGTAGGCATACTCACACATTCTGGCCCGCCATATTTTTATTACATATTCATATACATGAGTTGTTCCTGGAATTTTCTTGAAAGTAGGAAATTCCTCCCTGTGTTCCAAGAGAATTTTATTATACTGTGAACCAAATAGTTTAACAGAATATATTTGTTCGATAAATTTTCTCCTTGCCAACAGGACTAAATTGCTTATCTATATTTTTATCCCAATATTTAACAATTCAACTGTGGTAGGCTAAATATGGCCAGTGTGTGTGTGTGTGTGTGTGTGTGTGTGTGTGTGTGTAACCTAAGGAGTGGTAAGTAAGCTCCTACATTGTGTAAGCAGTGGTATTTGGGAGTAGAAAAGAACCATTTCAGATGAAACTCCCTCTTCATTGCCTAAGGGTTGGCAACCATTGCTGGCCAGGACTTAGTTTTCAACCAGGAATAGGATGCTGGAATGAGGCCCTGGCAATCCTTTGTGACTAAACTCAAGAACAAACATGTGCTTTCCCCCCTCAGATATTTTTGGTGATTAATTCACTTACATGCAACCTCTAACAGATGTAGCACGTGGGGGAAAAACATAACTCGTCCTTCATGCCTAGGTTCCTCTTCTTCTCATAATTAAACTATAAAGAAAATAAAAGATGAGATGAAATATGCATCATTGGCTTAAGAAGAAACAAATGTAATCCAATGGTGCAGTGTGCAGACCAACAGACTCCCCAGGAGGGTGCGCCTTGGCCAGCTGCCAGCCTACTGCTCTGCTCACTTCTGCCCACCTCCCTCCTCTTCCGGTCCCCCGCCATGGCTTGACTTGAGCCCCTCTGCTCTTCCTCAACTCTGCCCTGATGGGTTATTTCTCTTTCTCTTGTACAACTAGTAATTTTATATTTCTTCAGTATAGACAGAGAAATAAGAATACATTAAAGAAAGAAATTCTGTATTCTGGTCATGAAATAAAAAATTGACCAGTGGATGAGGGCCCAAGCAAGGTGAGTGCTAAGCGTTAAGAGAGGGACAGTTCCTTCCTTTCAGGGAACACATATGCAGGTTTTTAACCTTTGGGGCTCTCTGTGGACCTAAAGACATTGGATGGGTGGAAATAAGTTAGGTTTTACTCACAGATGGGGACCAAGGGATGCTTCATAGAATGAGTGATCTGATGAGCTCTAGGAAGTCATACGCCCTAAAATATGTCTCCCACCTGCTCTGTTTCAGTGACTAAAATTTCTTTTTTTTCCTTTAAATTCAATTAATTAACATAATAGTGCATTTTTAGTTTTAGAAGTAGAATTCAGTGATTCATCGGTTGTATTTAACATGCAGTGCTCATTAGTTCAAATGCATTCCTTAATGCCCATCACCAGTTACCCCATTCCCCTACACCCCTCCCCTCCGGAAACCCTCAGTTTGTTTCCTATGATTAAGATAATCTTACAGTTTGTCTCCCCCTCTGATTTCATCTTACTTTATTTTTCCCCTCTGTTCCTCTATGTTCCTCTATTTTTTCCTTAACTTCCACCTGTGAGTGAAATCATGTGGTAATTGTCTTATATTTGTGTAATACCCTCTAGTTCCATCTATGTCATTGCAAATGGTAAGATTTCATTCTTTTAGATGGGTGAGTAATATTCCATTGTATATATACCACATCTTCTTTATCCATTCATCTGTCAGTGGACATCTTGGCTCTTTCCATAGTTTGGCTGTGGTGGCCATTGCTACTATAAAAATTAGGGTGCAGGTGCCCTTTCGCATCACTCCATTTGTATCTTTAGGGTAAATATCCAGTAGTGCAATTGCTGGGTCATAAGGTAGCTCTATTTTTAACTTCTTGAGGAACCTCCATGCTATTTTCCAGAGTGGCTGCACCAGCTTGCATTCCCAACAACAGTGTAGGAGGGTCCCCCTTTCTCTGCATCCTCACCAAGACCTCTTGTTTCCTGACTGGTTAATTTTAGCCATTCTGACTGATGTGAGTTGGTCTCTCATCGTGGTTTTGATTTGTATTTCCCTGACACTGAGTAACATGGAATATTTTTTTATGTGTCTGTTGGCCATTTGTATGTCTTCTTTGGAGAAATGTCTGTGCATGTCTTCTCTCCTTGGTTCTCATAACAACCCTGGAAAGGGGACATGGCTTAACAGATGCCCATTTAATAGATTAGGCAACAGAGGCTCAGAGAAAACTTGCCTAAGTCAGGCCTCTTCCAAGTGGTGGGGCTAGAAGTTCTGACTCTACATCTGAACACTTCTTGCCCTCTAACCCAGGGGGCTGACAATTTCAACCACTTCTTGAGGCCTCCTGCTAAAACCTAGATGTGTGGTTGCCAGGGAGCCCTGGCTCATTCATCAGACTAGTTTGGTTAGAGGACCCAATCCTGAGAAGGTGGGACAGGCTGGATAGGAAGTAGGACAACTACGGCAGACATGGACAGAGGAAGAAGAGAAGGCCAAATTCATGCCCCGGGTCATCACGATGTACCTAACACCTCCCTGCATGTAGATGAGAGTGAGGAGGAAAGAAAAATGGGGTCATTTTGTTGGAAGGTGGCCTGAAAGAAGTTATCCTTCTTTGAATCAAGGTGACCGACATGGTGCAGGGTTCCTCATTAGATCTTGAGAAACCCACAACCCTTGAACCTTCTGTGGTTTCAGTCCTCAGTGTGACTAGAACAGTGGCTGACCTCCCACCCTCTTTCCTCTGCCGGGGTGTGGGTGTGTAAGTGCCATCCACAAGGGCCAACCCTTCAGCAAAGACCCCCCGGTGGAGGGACCAGTTATTGGCTCAGCACTTGCCCCTGATCTTAAGAGATCCTGCAGCTACCTCTCTGTCAAAGACCCTCAGATGTGGGAGGAGGTGGCCCAGCAACCCCTCTCTCCATCCTTCTCTCTCCCTTGGGGCTCTGGTGTTTATGATGCAATCTCTTATGCCAACCCCTGAGCCTCTGCTAGGAACATGGAATGGAGAACAGAGAATAGCTTTGAACTTTGGCCTATTTGAAGGTACAGTTTCTCCCTTTCATTCTTCTTTTTTTTCCCTCCTTTCTTTCTTCCTCCTTCCCTCTCTGCTTCTCTGTCATTCTTTCCCTCCCTCCCTCCCTCTTTCTTTCTTCCTTTCTCTTTTTCTTTGTCTGCTGGCTTGCTTGCCTGTCTGCCTGCCTATTTTCCTCATTATGAGATTTACTCCTATGGAAGCCACATGGGAGATCTCTTGTTTTCTCACACAGACCACCACTTTAATATACTCTGATATGTAATAAAATCTGAATCTCCAAAAAGGGATTTCCCTGACCTGCTGTATTTCTAAAGGTTTGTCTTTGTTGTGGATTTCGTGGTATTTACTGAGACGTGTGCTAGGGCGTGGTTTTGCCACCTGGGTCATGTGTAGATTCATCTGTGTGATCAAAGACTTCCTCACATTTACTGCATGTGCCTTATAACCTGCCCTATGGTTATGGGGGTTGCAACCCTTTTCACAAGAATAAGCTACTGATTTACTGTCTGGTCCCCTATGCTGAGTAAGGTGGGGCTTGTAATTGACCATGTTCCTCCTTCGTACATTTAAATGGATTCTCTGTCCTGAGAGTTCTCTGATTTCCAGTAAGCTTCTTCTAAAGGGGTTTCCATGGTGATCACATTAAATGGCATCTCCCCAGAGTTTGTTTTTTGATGTTGAGTAAGGACTGAGTTCTTTTAAAAGCTTGCCCACACTCATGACACATACAGGTATGGATTCTCCCATGCATTTAATGATGGGACTTTTCTGGCATGATTTTCCACTCACTACCTATATAACATTTCTTCACTTTTCCAAATTTTGATATTTTCTAATAGTGGGGGGTTTACATTTGAAAGTCTTATGGATGTACATCCTTGTTTATAGAAGCATTACTCACCATAGCCAAAAGGTGAAAACAACCCTAACATCCATTGATGGATGAATGGATAAGCAAAATGCGATGTGTATATCTAATGGATACTGATTCAACCCTAAAAAGGAAGGCAGTTCTCACACCTGCTACAACATGGTTGAATGTTGAGGGCCTTATGTTAAGTGAAATAAGCCAGACACAAAAGGGCAAGTACTGTATGATTCCACTACTTACAATAGTCAAGTTCATAGAGACAGAAAGTGGGATGGTGGCTGCCAGGGGCTAGAAGGTGGGAGGAATAGGGAGTTACTGTTTCTTGGGAAGAAAAAAAAAAGTTCCAGAGGTGGACAGTGGTGATGGTCGCACTGCAGTGTGAATGTATTCAGTGTCGCTGAACAGTACACTCAAAAATTGTTAAAGTGGTGAATTTTATTTTATATATTCTACCACGGCTCAAAAGAACAGTATAAAAAGTTTTATAAAATCCTTCTCTCAAAATGCTTGCATTTTTCTCTAATATCATTCCTTTTTTTTTTTTTAAAGATTTTATTTATTTACTTGAGAGAGAGAGAGAATGAGAGCAAATGAGCCTGAGAGAGGAAAGTTCAGAGGGAGAAGCAGACCCCCTGCTGAGCAGGGAGCCCATTGCGGGCTCCAGGATCCTGACCTGAGCTGAAGGCAGTCTCTCAACCAACTAAACCACCCACAGGCCCCCTCTGCTGCCTTTTAAAGCAGCTTCTGTCTTCAAGGGATCCTCCAAAGGGCTCTCCATAACGGCTACTGTGCGCATTCTGAAGCTGAGGACTCCTTGCTCTCAGGGTTGTCCCACGCAGCAGACAGAAAATGCTAAAACCATTTCAAGGCTCCATCCATCAGTGTCAGGAACTCTCTCAGCTCTCTGGGAAAACAGGACTCAGGGTTCTTGCAATTTGGAAATCACAGCTTCTCTGAAAGTTGAGGATGCCAGGGAGACCCAGGTCTTGCTATTCTCCAGCATCTCCTCTCTGGAGAGGTACGTCTGGGCAGGTTTTAGACAGAGTCTTTCAGCTCACATCCTCAAACTTAAAGGAACCCCCAAACAATTCATGTCCACGGTGCCATGGCCAGTTCCCAGAACAGGAGGCTTCTGAAGCCTGGCTGAGAGGACAGTGGCTATTCTTGCCAATCCTGGACTTTCCCAGAAGCCTGGGAGGATCAGAGGCAGCAATTCCCCCCAGTCCTTAAATAGCCTGTGGGTGCTGGGACTGGAGTGAGCCAGGGTGCCTTGCAAAGCCTTCCTCCAAGGCACTTGCATTTGAAGAAAGGAGCCAGTTCTCACTGAGGCATTTCAGACTGGAACCAGCAGGTGGGGGTGTATTTCTTCTGGTAGCAGCGCCTCCGATTTTTCCCTAGGCCCCCTGTGTGTTGGTGCCCACTCCAAAAGTCACAGATGCCAAGCCAGAGCTGGTCAGGAGACCTGAGTTTGGGCCCCTGGTCTGTGCCTAACTATCAGTGAGGCCTTGGGGGTGTCATTTAGCCTCATGGGTCTTCTGGGGCCAGACAAGGTCTGCCTGCCTCATGGGATTGCTGGGAAACTAGCACAAGCTGTTTCAGGGAAAACTCTAGAGCTAAGTTTTGCAGTGGTGTTTGTGCCAATTGGGAGCTTTTTTTGTTGATGACCATTGCATCTGAACCATTTAGCACTTTAATCTGGACCTCATACTGGCTGGTAAGATTTACAACAAATTTAGTGGCTTAAAACATCAATTTGTTCTCCTGTAGTTCTGGAGGTCAGAGGTCCTAAGATGGTTTCCCTGGGCTAAGGCCAAGGTATCAACAGCACTGGTTACTTCTGGGGGCTCTGCGGGAAGAATCTGTTTCCTTGCCTCATCCCGTTGCTAGGGGCCATCTGGATTCCTTGGTCTGTGGCCCCTTCCTCCATCTTCAAAATGCATGGCTCCAATCGCAGCTTCTCTTATTACATTGGCTTCTCCTTTGACCCTGAACTTCCTGCCTTCCCCTTGTAAGAACCATTGTGATGACATCAGGCCCATCTGGATAATCCAGGATAATCTCCCTATCTGGAGGTTCTGAACTGAATCCCATCTGTAAAGTACCTTTGACCCATAAAGCAACATTCACAGGTTCTGGGGATTAGGACATGGACATATTTGGGGATTATGTTCTGTTACACTGCCTACCTACCCTCCCTTTAATCCCTAAATAGAAGATCAAGAGGAAGAGCTGACTATAGACTAAGAACAGAACGACACCTCCTAGACATTTTATGCTAAATTGGCTTGAGATCAATTCACTGCATTTCACTTTCCCAATGACCAATTTATGTAACATTTAAATTTTACTAATATTCAAAAGATCGTCTCTTTTAATGATTTGGCTGTCATTTTTCTATTCTTCAGTGCTTAGTATTCTTTGCCA
>RCUC01118661.1:0-54767 GCA_003697995.1 Taxidea taxus jeffersonii
CGGCCCCGCCCCCGGCTCGGCCCCGCCCTGGCGCGCGCCCTCGCGCCAGACACCGCCCCCGGCGTGCGCGCGCGCTCCCGCTGCCGCCGCCATTTTGGAGCGACCCCAGCGCCGCCCGCGGCCCGAGCCGGTCCCGAGCCGCCGGCCGGCCCGCGCCGTGTCCGTGGGCGCTGTGTCCGTGGGCGCCGCGCCCGGCCGGGCCCATGTGCGTGCGGCTGGCCCCAGGTCGCCCGGGCTTCGCCTCCGCCCGCGCCCTGGCCTCCACCCGGGCCTCCGAGGAGCCGCCGCGACGCCCGGCCCGCGGGGCAGGTGAGTGCGGCCGCCCACCGCGGCTCTTCCCGGCCAGGCCCGCCGCCCCGGCCGCGCCAGCCGCTGCCCCCGTCGTGACCGCCCCGCCGTGGGTGCACCCGTGTCTGTCCGCCCCGACCGTGTTCCCCCCGTCAGTGGCCCCCACCACACTGCCCTCCTCCGCGGTGCCCCTCGTCAGTGTCCCCTCCCCCCGGCCAGCTCCTCCCGGTCCCCGAGGCAGTGTCCGCCTCCGCCCCCGGCCGGGGTGTCCTCCCGGCCCTGACCCCCAAGTGCCCTCCTCACCTGCCAGGACCCGCGCCTCCGCTCGGCTCCCCCCTTCTCCCGCCCAGGAGGGACCCTGTCCACTGGGCAGCGCTCCGCACCCGCCGGCGCTCCCCTCTCTACCTGTTGCGGCGGGACTCTCCCTCCCCGGTGTCCACGCGCATCCCTGCCCTGGCCGCCCTCTGCTGCTGCCCCTCTGTGGCGCGCGCAGCTTCCCGTCCCCGGCCTGCCCCGTCCCCCGCCTGCCCCCACCCCTCACTGCCCCGTGTCTTCCTCCGGCCCCATCAGCGCCGCCTTCCCCGTGCCCCTCACTGGCCCTGACCTGTCGGGGTCGCCTCCCGCACCCCCCGCCTGCCACTTGGTGTCCTTGCAGCCTGTTGGCGGTGTCCGCCCCTTGCTGCTGCCTGCTCTCAGCCTGCTGCTGTCACTCCCGAGCGGTCCCTGCCTCCCTGCAGCCCTGCCCCCTGTCACGCTGCCCACCGGTCTGGTCCCTGTGGTCTTGTCAGCCTGCTGTCACCTGCTCCTGTGGCCTCCTGGACACTCAGCCCTTACCTCTTCTGCACGTTCCTCGCTTCCTGGTTTCTCTTCCATTTGGGCCTTTCTGACTCTTGTCAGGCTCAAGGCCAGGCTCGGGAAGCTGGGAGAAGAGCTGGGGGGGCCGAGAGGACGCGCGAGCAGCCTGCCTGTGGATCTTCTGCAGGAGCCCAGATGAGCAAGCATGTGGCCAGGGTGGCTGTTGGCCTTGCAGCCGTGGGAGGAGAGCTGAGGCTCGGGTGTGGTGCAGTTGTGTTCGGACCTTGCGGGTTAGCTGGGATGCTTGCAGGCAGAGCTGTGGGACTTGCGGATGGCTTGGAAGCAGGTGCGGTGGGGCGGACTCAGGGTGCTTTCTAGGCTTCTTGGGGGCACAGATGGGTGCACTGTGGCACCGTTGACTGAGCTGGGGAAGCAGGGTGGGGTGCCGGCGGGAGCAGGGTGTCCTTCTAGGTTGGAGGTGGAAGGTGAGGTTTTCCTTTGGCTCAGAGTGGTGGGAGATCTGTGATGCATCCAAGGTCATTAGCAAGAAGCCGTCTGGGCAGAAAAATCTGAAGCCCCGGGGAGAGCTCAGGGTGCGGGTCAACAGGACCTCAGCACGGGGTAAGGTTTAAAGTCTTGGTAATGGCACAGCCGCAGCATCTGGCCATTTATTGTGTGCTGCAGCTCGCAGTGCTTTGTATGAATTATTTAATCCTCGCAGGACCTCTGGGGTATGGGAACTGCTACCACCCATTTTGCAGATGGAAAAACAGGTGTACAACAAATAGATGGTTGACTCAGGATTTACATCTCAGACAGCTGACTAAAGCTCCTCCCCTTCCTTTTTCTTTCAGTTAAGGAAAAAGGCTAACTTTCAAAATACCGTTTCAAATTTTTGAATTAGAATGGTAGCTGATGATGTACCAAGCATTTTTGTGTACACATGTGCATGTATTCCAATAAAGCTTTATTTAGAAAAAGAAGCCCGGGCCCTTTTTAAAGTGCATCACACATATTATTTAATTCTTTTTTTAAACAAAGTGCTTTACCTTTTCTATGCTTATATCTTTGTGAGATGTAACAGACATTTTGACGAAAGGGGGTACGTGACTTGTGCAGAATTTTCTATGAACCAGAGAGTGAAAACCAATGCTAAATTCTGTATTTTGACATCTAAACCAGTAAGCATTTACATTTTTCCCCACCCCCTTCTGTCCATATCCTAAACATTTACTTCTTTTTTTTTAAGATTTTATTTTATTTATTTGACAGGCAGAGATCACAAGCAGGCAGAGAGGCAGGCAGAGAGCAGAGGAAGCAGGCTCCCCGTTGAGCAGAGAGCCCAATGCGGGGCTCGATCCTAGGACCCTGAGACCATGACCTGAGCCGAAGGCGGAGGCTTTAACCCACTGAGCCACCCAGGCGCCCCAGCCTTTCATTTCTTTAAAAATAATACAAGCTTCCTGGGTGGCTCAGTCAGCTAAGCGTCTGCCTTCTGCTCAGGTCGTGATCCCGGATTTTGGGATTGAGCCCTGAGTTGGGGGGTTCCTGCTCAGCAGGGGTCTGCTCCTTCTCCTTCTGCCTGCCCCCACAGCTTGTGCTCTCTCTCAATTAAATAAAATCTTAAAAAAAACTCCACTAAAAATTATTGAAGAATATTTTATACCCAATGAAATATGCAGATCTTAAATATGCTGAATTTTGACAGATGTATACACCAGTATCTCCATCACTCATGTCAAGATATAGAACATTTCTGTCACTCCTAAAAGTTTCCTTGTGTCCCTTTTGAGTTACCAACCTCCAAATCCTGAGGCAACCATTGTTCTGTTTTCTGTCATTACAGATTAATTTTGCAGGTCCTCCAACTTCATATAAATGAAATCATAAAGTATTTGTTCTTTTGTGTCTTGTCTTTTGCTTAGTGTAATACTCTTGAGATTTATTTACTTATTTATGTATTTACTTGCTTGCTTACTTTTTAAGTAATCTCCGTGTCCAACGGAGGTTGTGTCTATGATGAAGAGTTTCACACTCCACTGACTGAGCTAGTCACGTACCCCTTGAGATTTATTGATTTAAATGCTTGTATCTGGGGATGCCTGGGTGGCTCAGTCGGTTAGGCATCTCCCTTCAGCTCAGATCATGGTCTTGGGATCCTGGGATTGAGCCCCACATCAGGTTCCTCCCTTAGTGGGAAATCTGCTTCTCCCTCTCCCTTCGCCCCTCCCCCTGCTGGTATGCTCCCTCAAATAAATAAACAAAATCTTTTTTTTTTTTTTTAAAGATTTTGTTTATTTATTTGTTAGAGAGAGAGAGAGCGCGAGCACAGGCAGACAGAGAGGCAGGCAGAGGCAGAGGGAGAAGCAGGCTCCCTGCTGAGCAAGGAGCCCGATGTGGGACTCGATCCCAGGACGCTGGGATCATGACCTGAGCCGAAGGCAGCCGCCCAACCAACTGAGCCACCCAGGTGTCCCAAATAAACAAAATCTTAAAAAAAATGCTTGTATCTGTATTTTTTGCTTTTTGAGTAGTATTAATTTGCATGAAAATATAATTTCTTTTCCTATTTGATATTTGGGTTGCTGTCACTTTTTTTGGGTATTATGACTAAAGTCAAGATTCTTTTTTTTTATATAAGTTTTTTTTTTTTAATTTTTATTTATTTATTTATTTGACAGAGAGAGATCACAAGTAGGCAGACAGGCAGGCACAGAGAGAGGGGGAGGCAGGCTCCCTGCCGAGCAGAGAGCCCGATGCGGGGCTCGATCCCAGGACCCTGGGATCATGACCTGAGCTGAAGGCAGAGGCTTTAACCCACTGCGCCACCCAGCGCCCCTAAAGTCAAGATTCTTATGCAAGTCTTGTGGATGTGTGGTATTTCTTTAGGGCAATTATTTAGGAGGGGAATTGCTGGGTCATAGTATAGATAGATGTTTAACTTTTTTAGAAACTGCCAAACCATTTTCCAAACTGGTACCACTTTACATTCCCACCAGTAATGTATGAGAGTTCCAGTTTTTCCATATCCATACCAGCCCTTGGTATTGTCAGTCTTTTTAATTTTAGCTATTCAGGTGGTGGTGATATCTCATTGTGGTTTAATATGCATTTTTCTGATGAATGATGGTGAACAACTTTGTTTTATTTTTGGTGAACACTTTTTTAAGATTTTATTTATTTTATTTTAGAGAGTAAGAGAACGTGTGCACGCTCCCAAGTGCATTGGAGGGACGGGCAGAGAAGGAGGGAGAGGGCCAAGCCGACTCCGATCTGAGCCTGAGCCTGACATGGGGCTCGATCTCATGACCTGAGCAGAAATCAAGAGGCAGATGCTTAACTGCTGAGCCACCCAGATGCCCCTTGGACAGCTTTTTATATGCTAATTGGCCCCTTATATTTTTCTTGTGAAGTGTCAGGTTTTTAATCCACCCTTGATTGGATTGTTTGTTTGTTTGTTTTAAAGATTTTATTTATTTATTTGACAGACAGAGGTCACAAGTAGGCAGAGAGACAGAGGAGGAAGCAGGCTCCCTGCAGAGCAGAGAGCCTGATGCGGGGCTCGATCCCAGGACCCTGGGATCAAGACCTGAGCTGAGGTCATGATCCTGGAGTCCCGGGATCGAGTCCCGCATCGGGCTCCCAGCTCCACGGGGAGTCTGCTTCTCTCTTTGACCTTCTTCTCGCTCATACTCTCTCTCACTGTCTCTCTCTCAAATAAATAAATATTAAAAAAAAAAAAAAAAACCTGAGCTGAAAGCAGAGGCTTTAACCCACTGAGCCACCCAGGAGCCCCTGGATTGTTTGTTTTTTAAAGATTTTTATTTATTGGGCGCCTGGGTGGCTGGCTCAGTGGGTTAAGGCCTCTGCCTTCAGCTCAGGTCATGATCCCAGGGTCCTGGGACTGAGCCCCGCATCGGGCTCTCTGCTCTGCAGGGAGCCTGTTTCCTCCTCTGTCTCTCTCTGCCTTCCTGTCTGCCTGCTTGTGATCTCTGTCAAATAAGTAAATAAAATATAAAAAAAAAAGATTTTTATTTATTTAGAGAGCATGCTCTAGTGGGGGGGAGGAGCAGAGGGAGAGGGTGTGAGAGAGCCTTAAGCAGACTTGTCAGAGTCCGTTGCGGGCTGATCCTGTGACCCTGAGATCATGACCCAAGCTGAAACCCAAGAGTCCCAAGGGCCAACAGACAGCCACCCAGATGCCCAGATTGTTTATTGTTCATTTTAGGCATTAAAATACATAGATATGTATTTTATGATTATGAGTCCTTTGTGATGTGTGTGTGTCTGTGTTTTTCTGTGTAAGGAGTGAATTTTTTTTTTACATTTTATGGTTTGCCTTTTTTTTTTTTTTTTAATTTTATTTACTTTTTTTCAAGATTCTATTTATTTCAGAGAGAACACAAGCATGTATTGGGGGTTGGGGGCAGAGGGAGAAGCAGTCTTCCTGCTAAGCAGAGAGCCTGATTACGGGGCTTGATCCCAGGACTGTGCAATCAGACCCAAGCCAAAGCAGACACTTAACCAAATGAGCCACCCGGGTGTCCCGATTTTATTTACTTCTTAAAAAATAATCTCTGCATATGGGGCACCTGGGTGGCTTAGTGGGTTGAGCCTCTGCCTTCAGCTCAGGTCATGATCTCAGGGTCCTGGGATCGAGCCCTGCATGGGGCTCTCTGCTCAGCGGGGAGCCTGATTCCTCCTCTCTCTCTGCCTGCCTCTCTGCCTGCTTGTGATCTGTGTCTGTCAAATAAATAAAGTCTTAAAAAAAAAAAATCTCTGCATACAACGTGGGGCTTGAATTCATGATCCCAAGATCAAGGGTCATATGCTTTACTGACTGAGCCAGCCAGGTGCTATATCTCAGAACCCTGGGATCATGACCTGAAGGCGGAGGCTTTCACCCACTGAGCCACACAGGCACCCCACCCAGGCGTCCTCTTTATGGTGTCTTTTGATGAACAGAAAATTTTAACTTGGGCAAAGTAAAAAAATTGGTCAATATATATATTTTTAAAATTTATTATTATTATTAAAGAATTTATTTATTTGACCGAGAGACAGCGAGAGAGTCTCTGAAATAAATAAAGCAGAGGAGAGTGGGAGAGAGAGAAGCAGGCTTCCCACTGAGCAGGGAGCATGATGCGGGGCTCGATCCCAGGACCCTGGGATTGTGATCTGAGCCAAAGGCAGATGCTTAATGATTTAGACACCCAGGCACCTCTTATTATTATTATTATTATTATTTTTTAAAGATTTTATTTATTTATCCGACAGAGATCACAAGTAGGCAGAGAGGCAGAGAGAGAGAGGAGGAAGCAGGCTGTCTGCAGAGCAGAAAGCCCTATGTGGGGCTTGATCCCAGGACGCTGGGATCACGACCCGAGCCGAAGGCAGAGGCTTTAACCCACTGAGCCACCCAGGCACCCCTCTTATTATTTTTTAATCTCTACACCTAGTGTGGGCTCAGACACAACCCTGAGATTGAGAATTGCGTGTTTCTCCAGCTGAGCTAGCCAGGTGTTCTGTCAGTGTATTTTTTTGTGTGTATTTATTATGTGTCCTAATAGTTTTACATGTACCAGCGCTTGAAAACACTTTTTTTCTTGTTAAGGTTTTATTTATTTGAGAGTGCGAGCGTACACGCAGGGGGAGCTGAGCTGCAGGCAGAGGGAGAAGCCGAGAACCTGACGTGGGGCTCGATCGGCCTGAGCTGAAGGCAAACACTTAACCAACTGAGCCACCCGGGTGCCCCTCTTTTTCTTTTTTAAAAAATTTAAGTATTTGGGAGAGAGAGAGCACAAGCGCACAAGTGGGAGGAGCAGGGAGAGGGAGAAAGAGTCCCAAGTGGACTCAGCACTGAGCACAGAGCCCGATATGGGGTTCCATCTCACAGCCCTGAGATCAGGACCTGAGCTGACACTGAGTTGGACACTTAACCAAATGTGCTGCCCAGGCACCCCCCCCCTTTTTTTATTTTTTTTTGTAGAAAAAAAACTTTTTTTTTTTTTTAAGGATTTTATTTATTTATTTGACAGACAGAGATCACAAGTAGGCAGAGAGGCAGAGAGAGAGAGGAGGAAGCAGGCTGTCCGCAGAGCGGAGAGCCCGATGCGGGGCTCGATCCCATGACCCTGGGATCATGACCTGAGCCGAAGGCAGCGGCTTTAACCCACTGAGCCACCCAGGCACCCCGAAAAAATTTTTTTAAAGATTTTATTTTTAAGGGGCTCCTGGGTGGCTCAGTGGTTAAAGCCTCTGCCTTCGGCTCAGGTCCTGATCTCAGGGTCCTGGGATGGAGCCCCACATCAGGCTCTCTGCTTAGCAGGGAGTCGCTTCCTCCTCTCTCTCTCTGCCTGCCTCTGCCTACTTGTGATCTCTGTCTGTCAAATAAATAAATAAAATCTTAAAAAAAAAAAAAGATTTTATTTTTAACTAATTTTCTACACCCAACTTTGGGCTTGAATTTGCAACCCCCAGATCAAGAGTCACACATTCCACTGACTGAACCAGTCAGACACCCCTGTAAGAGTTGTATAGTGGGAGTTTTTGTATTTTGATTTGATTCACCTTTTTCTTTTTAACATTTTTATTGAGATTCAGTTGCTATACAGTAAACCACACATGTTTAACATGTAAAATTTGGTGAGTTTTGACATCTGTATACACCTGTGAAATCATCACCACAGTGTAGTGAACATGTCTACCATGCCCCACATTTCCTCATACCGTTTTGGGAACCCTCAGTCCCACCCTTTCCTGGCTTTCCATCTCCAAGTAAATACTGATCTTTCTGAATGATCCATCTTTCATTATTATTATTATTTTAAAAAATGTTTATTTATTTGACAGACAGATCACAGGCAGGCAGAGAGGTAGCAGAGAGGGGGAAGCAGGCTCCCCGCTGATGCAGGGCTCAATCCCAGGACCCTGAGATCATGACCTGAGCCGAAGGCAGAGGCTTAACCCACTGAGCCACCGAGGCGCCCCTCATTTTTTTTTTTTTTAAAGATTTTATTTATTTATTAGTTAGAGAGAGAGCGAGCGAGCACAGGCAGACAGAGAGGCAGGCAGAGGGAGGAGCAGGCTCCCTGCCGAGCAAGGAGCCCGATGTGGGACTCGATCCCAGGACGCTGGGATCATGACCTGAGCCGAAGGCAGCTGCTTAACCAACTGAGCCACCCAGGCGTCCCCCCTCATTATTTTTTAATGTGAGGTGAAATCAGGGTACTTCCCTCACCCCCCATATAGTTCATAAAATCATTCGAGCTTCATTTTGGGGAGCCTTTGATATAAATTAAACATACTTGTGCAGGCTTATTTCTGGGCTTTATGTTAACGTTTTGTTGGTGTGGTATGCCAACATCACACTGTCTTAATTACTGTAATTTAATAGTAAGTCTTGAGATGAGGTAGTATAAGCCCTCCACCTTTATTCTACAAAATTGTATTGCCAGCTTTAGAATAAGCTGTTCAAACAGAAGTTTGTGTTAGAAGTTTGGTTGGGATTACAATGATTCTATACATCAGTTTTAGAATTGAAGTTTTAACATAGTCTTCTGATTTGTACAGATGGTATATCTCCATTTATTTTAAATCTCCTTGCATTTTTCTCAGCAATATTTTACAGATACACTTTTTTCATTCAGTATATTTGTAGGTATTTGATATTTTTGGTTATTTAAAACATTTATTCAAAATATTTTATTTGTTTATTTGTAAGTAATCTCTGCACCCATTGTGGGGCTCAGATCCACAGTCCTCAGATCAAGAGTCACAAGCTCCACTGACTGAGCCAGCTAGGTGCCCCATTTTCTATTTTTTACTTAAAAAATTTTTTTTTGCTTATTTGAGAGAGAAACAGAGAGTATGGGGGAGGGAGGGGCAAAGGGAGAGGGAGAAGCAGACTTCATGCTGAGCAGGGAGTCCAACAAGGGGCTCCATCCCGAGACCTGTGATCATGACCTGAGCCAAGGGCAGACACTCAACTGACTGGGTCAGTTACCCAGTCACCCCCCCCATTTTCTACTTTTTAAAGTTATTTTTTTGTTAATAAGAAAAACAACTGGTTTATGTATCCTGCAACTTTGCTCAGTTCATTTATCAGTTTTCACAGTGGGTTTATATATTCTTTCAGATTTTTCTTTCTGTATAATCATATCATCTTAAAGATTTTTATTTATCTATTTGACAGACAGAGATCACAAGTAGGCAGAGAGGCAGGCAGAGAGAGAGGAGGAAGCAGGCTCCCTGCTGAGCAGAGAGCCCGATGCGGGACTCGATCCCAGGACCCTGAGATCATGACCCAAGCTGAAAGCAGAGGCTTTAACAACCATTGAGCCACCCAGGCACCCCTAATCTCATACCATCTTGAAGGAAGATGGTTTTACTTTCTTGTCCAGTTCTAATGCTTTTTATTTCTTTTTCTTGCTTTATTGTATTGGCTGGAACCTCTAATACGCTGTTGAATGGAAGTGGTGATAGTGGGCCTTCCGTGGTTGAGGAAGTTGCTTTTTAGTCCTATTTTGTGGAATATTTTTCCTTTTTTAATTATGAAAGGCTGCTGGATTTTGTCAACTGTCGTTTCTGCATCTTTTGAGATTATTTGATTTCTGTCCTTTATCCTGTTAGTATGGTGTGTTGTACTAATTAATTTTCAGGTGTTAAATAAAGTAACTTTTCAGTCTTAGGATAGTTCCCTTGGTGTGGCGTGTAATGCTTTTTATATGTGGCTGGATTTGGTTTGTAGTATTTTGTTGAGGTTTTCTTTATGCACATTCATAAGAGAGCTGTGACTTTCTTCTCACATGATGTCATTGGTTTTGGTAATACCAGCCTTTTAGATGAGTTGGGAAATTGTTCTATCCTTTTTGAAGATTAGTTTTCTTTCTTTCTTTCTTTCTTTCTTTCTTTTTTTTTTTTAAAGATTTCGTCTATTCATTTGACAGAGATCACAAGTAGGCAGAGGCAGGCAGAGAGAGAGAGGGAGCAGGTCCCCGCTGAGCAGAGAGCCTGATGTGGGGCTCGATCCCGGGACCCTGAGATCATGACCTGAGCCGAAGGCAGAGGCTTTAACCCACTGAACCACCCAGACACCCCTGAAGATTAGTTTTCTATATGGACTCATTTTCCTTCATCCTGAAGCACTTCCTTCAGCGTCTCTTACACTGAGTGTCCTGGGGACAGAGCCCCTCAGCTTTTGTCTGGAAAGCTCTTCATTTTTGTATCATTTGTGTTATGTGATTTCATCATGGTGAGTTTACTCTTCAGTTCTCATCCTCTGTTTTCCCCATCCACCCACCCACCTTCCTTCTGGTGACCCTCTTTGTTCTCTGTAGTGAAGTTGAGAAGGACTTTATTCTTTGTTTGTTTGTTTTTTTTTTTTTTTAAGATTTTTATTTATTTATTTGTCAGAGAGAGAGAGTGAGCGAGAGCAAGCACAGGCAGACAGAGAGGCAGGCAGAGGCAGAGGGAGAAGCAGGCTCCCTGCCGAGCAAGGAGCCTGATGTGGGACTCGATCCCAGGACGCTGGGATCATGACCTGAGCCGAAGGCAGCCGCTTAACCAACTGAGCCACCCAGGCGTCCCTATTCTTTGGTTTTGAAGAATATTTTTGCTGAATGTAGAATTCTGGATTGATGGCTTTCTATTTTTCAGCACTTTGAAGAATTTATGCTGTTGTCTCTTAGCATCTGTTGTTTCTTGTGAGAAGTCTGCTATCCTTCTTAAACTTTTTTCTTATTGTGTTTGAGGTATGTTAATATTTTTAAGATTATTTATTTATTTTTAGAGAAAGAGTGTGCATGTGCATGCGTGCGTGGGGCTTGCGGGGCAGAGGGAGAGGGAGAGGGAGAGAGAATCTCAAACAGATTCCTTCCTTCCCATCGAGCGTGGAGCCTGATGTGGGGCTCTGCCCCACGACCCTGAGATCATGACCTAAGCCAGAATCAAGAGCTGGCCACCCAACTGACTGAGCCACCCAGGTGCCCCTACTTATTACTATAAATACTTTCTTTTTATTAGAATTTTTCCTCTTTTAATTTGACTATAATGTTTTAGATGTGCTTTTGTATTTTTTCTTTTAGGTACTTAGTTCCTTGGATCTGTGTGTTGGTATATTTAGTCAACTTTAGAAACTTTTTAGCCATTGTATCTCATATATTTCTTCTGCCCCATATTCTTTCTCCTCTCTTCTTGGGACCCCAGTGATAATTATTTTAGATAGACGTCCTTCTGTAGGTTTGAATACGTCTGTCCTTTTAATATTCTTTTTTCTGTGTTTACATTTGTATGTTTTCTTTTTTTTTAAAGATTTTATTTTTATTATTTATTTGTTAGAGAGAGAGAGAGAGTAGGCACAGGCAGACAGAGAGGCAGGCAGAGGCAGAGGGAGAAGCAGGCTCCCTGCTGAGCAAGGAGCCCGATGTGGGACTCGATCCTGGGACGCTGGGATCATGACCTGAGCCGAACGCAGCCGCTTAACCAACTGAGCCACCCAGGCGTCCCTACATTTGTATGTTTTCTATTCTGTCTTCACAGTCATTGTTTTCTTTTTTGTGTTCATTGTGTTGTTTATTCTATCCAGTAACATTTTATTTTAATTAATTATTTTTTAAATATTTTATTTATTCATTTGACAGAGAGATCACAAGTAGGCAGAGAGGCAGGCAGAGAGAGAGGAGGAAGCAGGCTCCCCGCCGAGCAGAGAGCCCGATGCAGGGCTCAGTCCCAGGACCCTGAGATCATGACCTGAGCCGAAGGCAGAGGCTTAACCCAATGAGCCACCCAGCGCCCCATCCAGTAACATTTTAATTTCAGATACTGTATTTTTCAGTTCTAGAACTTTTTTTTTTGGTCAAGTTTGCATTTCTCTGCTAATACTCATTTCTTTTTCACTCCTTTTGATATTTTCCCCAAATCTTTTAATGTATTTATAATTGCTGTTTTTGTAGTTCTCATCTGCCAGTTGGAACATATGGTCATTTGACAGTTTTCTGCCTCGCATGTCTAGTAATTTTTAATTACGTGATGAACATCATGGGTGAGGCATTCTAGAGACTCTGTTTGGGGTTATCTTCCTGTCAAGAGTGTTGAGTTCTGTGAGGGCAGACTGGTAGGTTGTTGGGAGATCATCTTGATCCTACGGAAGTGTGTAGCCTGTAGGCTGGATCTTCTGTTTTTGCCCTAAGTTTTAAGACCTAGCCTTTCGGTTCTGGAACGTGGTTTTTATTCCTCTGAGGTGTGGCGTCTAGGGTTTTAATGGACACCTTTCTCGTTTGGCCGAACTGAAACCCCGGATTCTCTCTGGCCAGGACTGGCCGGCGGCGGGCGTCTTGGTTTGGCTCTTCTCGCTGCAGCTGCTTCCTGCTCGTCGTTTCTTCAGCTTTACTGGCGCAGTTGACAAACAGAAGGGCAGGCTGTTTAAGGGACAGCCTGGTGTGTGTTGTGGTCTCTCCCTGTCTGGTGGGCGGTCCCGTTTGCCATTTCACGTGTGTGCGTGTGCGCTCGTGTCCACGGGCTGCCCCACTGCCCCTCCCCTCTGTCTCCCAAGTAAAGAAATAAAGTCTTTCAAAATAAATCCGTGAAATGAGTGGCACTCAAGCCGGGTTTCCTCATGGGAGCGGCCTGTGAGCCGCAGGCCCGCTCCCGACCAGCGGTCACTGCGGGCGTGTCCCGGCGCTGCGCACACGGTCTTGCTCGCTGTTCCCGCTGCCCCGCGAGATCCGCGCCGTGGTTGTCTGTGCTGCGTGGCCAGGGACGTGGACACCCAGAGCTTAACGACCGTGCTTTGGCGCGGTCAGTGGAGAGGCTGACTGCGGACCAGGCCGCTGGACGCGGGGCTGAGGATGTGGTCGCTTCCTCCGCTTGTAACTGTCATGGCGCTACCGCGCACGGCCCCTGTCCACGTCCCTGCTCCCTCGCACTGCACTCGGCCCGGGCAGCACTGCTGTCCGCCCTGGGAGGCCGGCATCTTCGTCCCCGTCCGGAAGGACGCCCCAGGACGGCACAGGGAACCGGTGGCTCTGTCCTCAGGCCTGAAGGCAGGACCTCGTCTGGGCAGAGTGCTGCAAGATCTGCTGGAGCCCGGGCTCCCCGCAGTGGGGCTGCGCGTCGCACTCTCTCCATTTGTGGCCGAGCAGAGGATGCCCTGTGTCCTCTCTGTGGGCTGCTGGTGACACTAGCACGCACCAGCTACACATGTAACTGCCACCTGTCAGCCCCCGGATGCCCCCTTCTGTCCCTGAGACATAACTCACACACGATAGAGCTGGCCTTTCCGGTGCGTGGTTAGCGGCGGTGGCACTGCTGGTCCCAGAGGGCTGGGCTCCCCGTGGAGAAACCCGCCGACTGCTTCATGTTGAAGACGTGCACTTCCCTCCTCAGGGTCTCGTTTCCCCTCAAGCCTATGAGACACTCTCTGTCCCTTTCTTGGCTCAGTCCTGGGTAGTACCTTCATGTCCTCTCCCTGCATGTTCATAATCCTTTCTGTAGCTCCTTCGATACCTCTTTTTTTTTCTGTATTGACTGGGCCCGAGTCTGGTGGCCTGTGGAGATTGGGAATATGGACTTTGCTGTCCGCCAGCCTGGGGCCCAGCTTTGAGCTGACACTCATTAACCTGTGGCGGTGGCCAGGCTCGAGGCCTCTGCTCATTCTTAGAAGGTCAGTCTCTGAAGCTCAGCTCTGTTAACCTTTGGATCCGTTGTGGGTATTCCACTGGGGGGCCCAGCCAGACTTGCTGAGTCATCTGCTGTTAGACAGCCTGATTGCTTCCTGGCGTTTTGGCTAAGGTCAGGTGTGCTGTGTGTTCCTGTTAGTTTAATATTACACGACCTGACTGCCTGTTGTCATGAAGTAGCACCTCTCCCGTTCCTCTGCCGTCTGACACTGCTACTGTCCCATTATTGCCTGGGGATGGGCTACGAAAATCCTCCCTAGGATTCATTCACCAAGGAGCCCCACCCAGTCTGGGTGACTCGTCCCAGACAGCCTTCAAAACACCCCTGTTTCCAGGGACGGGGTGGACATTCTCCATCTTAAGTGGGAGGAAGCTGGCCTCCCACATCTGAGGAAGTCCCACCCTTGGACATTTGGCAGAGACTGGTCTGTGTAGCAAGGGCAGCAGTTGTCTTCTCTTCCATTTGGTGTTCTCCTTTCAAGGCCCCCTGAGACGCTTCGGATGAGACGAAGACTCTAGGTGTGGGTTTTCTGATGGGTAATTAACACACCTACACATAAGCACAGATAGAGATAATCATGCAGCAAACCTCTCCGTGCCCATTACTCAGCTTTGCCTGGGAGCAAGAATGTCCTGTCCCAATCAAGGTCCAGCCAGACTAAGAATCAAATTGACATGAGATGGATTAAGAGGAGAAAATGAAATTTAATTTTGTGTGTATGGGGAATCCAAACAGATATGGAAATTCCAAAGATACACAAAATAGTATATATTCTCAGGCGCCTGGGTGGCTCAGTGGGTTAAGCCACTGCCTTCAGCTCAGGTCATGGTCTCAGGGTCCTGAGATGGAGCCCCGCATCAGGCTCTCTGCTCAGCAGGGAGCCTGCTTCCCTCTCTCTATCTCTGCCTGCTTCTCTGCCTGCTTGTGATCCCTCTCTGTCAAGTAAATAAATAAATAAAATCTTAAAAAAAAAAGGTATATATCCTCATTCTGAACTAAGGTGAGGGGTGGGGTTTGGGACTTGGAAGGAATGCAATTCACAGGAAGGTGATAAAGAGCAAATGTTTAGAAAACAAATGTTTTCTGACATTCAGGGATGCAGAGAGGACTTGGGTCAGACAGGCCTTGCTAGACTTCTCCCCATCTGCCTTAACTCCTTCATAGTATGATGTAGTTATCCATGGTGAGAGGATTCTTCTTGGAGGCACTCCTCCTAAATTCTTTTTAGGCAGCTGAGGGGGAGGTAAAGAGCTTTTCCTGGATTTGCTGGGTTTTGATGGCTTTTTAACTCAGAATAATCTTTATGACAAAGTGCCCCATTTGGGGGCAGCCCTGCCCTTGACTCCTATCGTTTCAATAGTTGTGACATTTTGCCAATCTTGTTTTGCCTCTCTGTACTCCTCCTAATCTTTTTTTTTCCCCTGGTATATTTAAAAGCAGATTGTAGAAATTGTGAAATCATGCCATTTTACATGCCTGCTGATCTCTGATCTATGTTCAGCCTAAAAACGTACCTTCTGTAGTTGGCTGGTTTGAATCGAAGTTAAAGTGTCTTCCTTTATTGAACGTCTCTTAGATCCTTTGTTCTTAGGGCTGACTGCCCTTTCTGTGTTGTTGGTTGGTTGGAGAAATTTGGTTATTTGTCCCGTAAGCTCCCACGTTCTGGATTTCACTAGTTGCTCTTCTTGTATTATTTAACTTGTTCCTTTTCCTTACATTTCCAGTAAAGTGATTGACATGGTGATTAGATTTAGGTAGAACTTTTTTTAGGTAAGAAAACGGAACAGGTGTGATCTGATGGATTTTAATGTAATATCCACAGGAGACCTGAATTTGAAAACATTCTCTTTCCATTTTATATACATTTCATTTCAGAGCTTTTCTTTGTCAAGAAGATGTGAAAAGACACTTTGACCTGGGGTGAGGGGGGTGTTGACTATCCTATGTCATTAAACCCTGGGGATGCCTGTCCAGATAGCAGTTTCTTCCTTCAGATTTTGGTTCAGTTCTCTGATAAGATAGATTGATTCTTGGGGCGCCTGGGTGGTTCATTGGGTTGGAGCCTCTGCCTTTGGCTCAGGTCATGATCCCAGGGTTCTGGGATCGAGCCCCACATCGGGCTCTCTGCTAGCGGGGAGCCCGCTTCCCTTCCTCTCTCTATGCCTGCCTCTCTGCCTACTTGTGATCTCTGTCTCTCAAATAAATAAATAAAATCTTTTTTTTTTTTTTAAGATTTTATTTATTTATTTGACAGAGAGGGAGAGAGAGCAAGCAAGCACAGGCAGACAAGAGTAGTAGGCAGAGGCAGAGGGAGAAGCAGGCTCCCCGCCGAGCAAGGAGCCCGATGTGGGACTCGATCCCAGGACGCCAGGATCATGACCTGAGCCGAAGGCAGCCGCTTAACCAAATGAGCCACCCAGGCGTCCCAATAAATAAAATCTTTAAAAAAAAAAAAAAGATAGATTGATTCTTAGTGTGTCAAGTCTGCTTAGGTGTTAAAACATTGTTTTCATTCTGCCTCCATTTCCTTACAGGACTTCCTCCAGTAGCTCTTGGAAGATGGGAGAATTGCTTCTCTTTGGCTTATTATTTCCCAGCAGACAGGTGTATTAAACTGAACAGAAAATGTTTAAAGAAAACAAAACCAAAATCTCGCAGTACAGAGTGGTGGCATGTGCTCACATGTGCCTTTCCTGGAGACAGGTTTCATACATAGATTGTCGTCCTGTTTATCATGGACCTTAGGGCATTTTATCTTATTCTCTTTAACTCCTGTATAGTCAGAACAAATAATGAAATAATTACTCCAAATAGACCAGGGATTACAGGGTAAGAAGTTAAACTATATGAGTGCTGAAAGAAGACCAAGGTGCGTTTCTTTATAACTTAGGAGTGAGGAAACTTTTCTAACTATGACTTAGAGCCTAGAACAGTAAAAGAAGACTGATCAAAATGATTAATTCATAACTGCATTATAAAAATCACCATAAGCAAAGTCAAAAGACAAATGACAATAAAAAAAGATGTTGAATTTCTGTCATAGCAAAGAGCTTTTATCTCTAATAGTTGAAAGAACTGTGCACCTGAAGCTAGCACACATATGCTAACTAACTGGAATTTAAATAAAAACTTAAAAAAAAAGAATTTATAGAGGGGTGCCTGGCTGTCTCAGCCAGAGGAGCCTGCTACTCTTGGGATTGTGCATTTGAGCCCCATGTTGGGTGTAGCAGTTACTACTACTACTGCTACTACTACTACTAATAAAAGAAGTCATAGAAACTAAGAAGAAAAAGAAAATAACCTGATAGAGAAAAATGGGGAAAGGATGGGAATAGATTATGGAAAATAAATAAAAATGGACTTTATGTAACTGAATGGATGCTTACTATTCATTGTAACAAAAATGCTAATTGAAGCTCTATGGAGACACCACTTCCCACCATACTGGTAGAGTGGCCGGCTGTCCTGGTTTGCCCAGGACGTCCCTGGTTTTAACACTGAGAGTCCTCTGTTTTGGGAAATCTCTCAGTCCTTAGCTGACTGGGACAGACGATCATGTTACATATTGGCAGAGATCCAGAATTTTAACTGTATGTTCTTAGACAAAGCTGTGTTGAAATTGCCCTCTTGCCAGTAGAAACGCAGAATGGTATGGTGCTCTGGAGGGGGTTTGTATCTTGCAGGGGTGTATGTGGATTTGCCCTCTGGCCCAGCAATCCCACATCTAGGAATCTGTCTTAAAGATACGTTGGCAGAAATAGGAAATGATTTTGCAAAAGGCTGTTCATGGCGGAATTATTTGTTGTAGCAACACATTGCAAACAACGTGTCCGTCACTAGGGGTAAGTCAGCATGAAGGAGTGCTGTGCAGTTATCACAAGGGGCGTGAATCTTGGGTGATACGATTCAGGTCAGGACAGTGGTTGTCACCTCTGGGGACGTGAGGGGTACTTCTGGGTGCTGGTAATCCAGTTTCAAAAGATTTTCTTTGTTTATTTGAGAGAAAGAGATTGAGAGATCACAAGCAGGGGGGAAGGGTAGAGGGAGAGGGAGACTCCCTGCTGTGTGGGGAACCAGATATGGGACTTGGTCCCAGGATCCTGGGATCATGACCTGAGCCAAAGGCAGACACCTAATTGACTGAGCCACCCAGGCCCCCAATGGGTTTATTTTGTGAAAATTTAGGGAGCTCTTCACTTTTTTTTGGTGTTTTTTTTTTTTTTAAGAAAGATGTAGTTTATTATTTTTTTTTAAGATTTTATTTATTTATTTGTTAGAGAGAGAGAGCGAGCACAGGCAGACAGAGAGGCAGGCAGAGGCAGAGGGAGAAGCAGGCTCACTGCCGAGCAAGGAGCCCGATGTGGGACTCGATCCCAGGACGCTGGGATCGTGACCTGAGCCAAAGGCAGCTGCTCAACCCACTGAGCCACCCAGGCATCCCGGAGCTCTTCACTTTTGATTTGTGTGCTTTTCTTTATATATATTTAAAATGAGTAAAAATGTTCACTTAAAGAAAGGAGTAAGGTGGGGCACCTGGTTGGCTCAGTCAGTTGAGTGTCTGGCTCTAGATTTTGGCTCAGGTCGTGATCTCAGGGCTGTGGGATCGAGCCCCAAATCAGGCTCTGGCTCAGCGTGGAGTCTGCTTGAGATTCTGTCTCCCTCTGCCCTCCCCTCCTCCTTTCTCCCTCAAATAAATAAAATCTTTAAAAAATAGAAAAGGATGGGACGCCTGGGTGGCTCAGTTGGTTAAGCGGCTGCCTTCAGCTCAGGTCATGATCCCAGCATCCTGGGATCGAGTCTCGCATCGGGCTCCTTGCTCGGCGGGGAGCCTGCTTCTCCCTCTGCCTCTGCCTGCCTCTCTGTCTGCCTGTGCTCGCTCTCTCCCTCTCTCTCTGACAAATAAATAAAATTAAAAAAAAATAAAATAAAAATAAAAAATAGAAAAGGAGGGCGCCTGGGTGGCTCAGTGGGTTAAGCCTCTGCTTTCGGCTCAGGTCATGATCTCAGGGTCCTGGGATCGAGTCCCGCATCGGGCTCTCTGCTTGGCAGGGAGCCTGCTTCCTCCTCTCTCTCTCTGCCTGCCTCTTTGACTGCTTGTGATCTCTCTCTGTCAAATAAAGAAATAAAACAAAGGGAGAGGGAGGGAGAATCTCAAGCAAACTTCCTCCTGAGGACAGAGCCCAACATGGGGCTTGATCCCAGGACCCTGAGGTCACGACTTAAGCTGAAATCAAGAGTCTGCTGAACCACCCAGGGCCCCAGGAAGTGTTTTATGAAAAAACAAAATAAAACTAAAAAACAAACCAAGATACAGAATAGTTTTGTACGAGAAATATTGGAAAGAATATGAAAAAAAAGTATATGTTTGCAGCAAAGCAATAAATCAGAAAAATAATAAAAATAGCTAGATTGAGAGGAGGGAAGCAGGATGAAGGGATGGGGATGGGGTGAGACTTTTGCAAGGTGTTTTCTTATGAGAGTTTTTTACAAATTTTGGAAAAATTTGGTTGTGGTTTACTCATGTGTTCTTATGCTCTGTTGTCTCATACTGATTAGGGATTTCAGTCACAGATATGCTGGGCCACCACCAATGACAAGGTCTCACGGGTCACCAATGCGCTGGTCTTCCTTTCTTTCTTGGCTCTGTTAATTTTTTTTTTTTTAATGGTGGGAGAACAAGCATGAGTGGGGGAGGGGAGGATAGAGACAAAATCCCAAGCAGATGCCCCTCTGAGTCTCAGGACTTGAGATCATGACCTAAATAGTAGAATCAAGACTTGATGATTAACCACCTGAGCCACCGAGGCACCCCCAGCTCTGTTCTTTTTTAAAAAACCATTTTTTGGGTGGAGAGCCTGCTTAAGATTCTCCTTCTCCCTCTCTCTGCTTCTCTCTCTCTTTCCCTCTCTCCTCCCCTCCCCCCCTCTAAAAAAATTACAGCAAACTTTTTTCTCCACCTTCAGTCAGATTGGATAGTTTCTGTCTTAGGTTCACTGACACTGTCTTCAGTCTCCCAGTTTTCTTTTGTCTCTCCAGTGTATGTTTTTATTTTTTTATTTTATTTTTTTAAAGATTTTATTTATTTATTTGACAGAGATCACAAGCAGGCCGAGAGGCAGGTGGCGGGGCGGGGGGAGCAGGGGGCAGGGAGCAGGCTCCCCGCTGAGCAGAGAGCCGGAAGCGGGGCTTGATCCCAGGACCCCAAGATCATGATCTGAGCCGAAGGCAGAGGCTTAACCCCCTGAGGCACCCAGGCACCCCCAGTGTATGTTTTTATATCTGATACTTCACTGTCCATTCTAGAATAGTTATTTGTCTTTCTACATAGTGTCCGTTTTTTCCCGTCTCTATTTTTTTATTATTTTTTTAAAGATTTTATTTATTTATTTGTCAGAGAGAGAGCACAAGCAGGCTAAGTGGCAGGCAGAGGCAGAGAGAGAAGCAGGCTACCCACTGAGCAAGGAACCCGATGCGGGACTAGATCCCAGGACCCCAGGATCATGATCTGAGCCGAAGGCAGTGGCTTAACTGAGCCACCCAGGCGTCCCTTTCCCATCTCTATTTTTGCGACTCCATTTTTTTTCACTCATTATTACTGTCTTTTCCTATAAGTTTTTGAACATATTTATTGTAGCTGCTTAAGGTCTACTTCTCCTAATTCTACCATCTGAGACATCCTGTGGTCTGTTTCTAATAGCTGCTTTTTTTAAAAAAATGTTTTCTAAAGATTTTATTTTTCAAAGGTTTTATTCACTTATTTGAAAGAGACAGAGCGAGCGAGCTGGAGGGAGAGACTCCAAAGCAGACTGTGTGCTGAGTGCAGCGCCGGGCACAGGGCTCGATCTCAGCACCATGAGGTCATGACTTTGCCCAAAACCACAAGTCAGCCGTCCCTGAGACTTCTCAGTATCTCTACACCCAGCATGGACTCAGACTCACAACCCTGAGATCAAGAGGAGCACACTCCACCAGCCAGCCAGGGCCCCAGTGGCTTTTTTTTTTAAGAGAGAGGAGAGGAGAGCCTGAATGGGGGTGGGGCAGAGAGACAGGGACACGCAGACTCCATGCTGAGCATGCAGCCCCGTGCAGGGCTCCATCCATGAACTGGAGATCACGACCTGAGTCAAGATCAAGAGTTAGATGCTCAACAGACACAGGGGCCCCCTCCCCACCAGCTGCCCTTTTTTTTTTTTTTTTTAAGATTTTATTTATTTATTTGACAGAGAATGAGAGAAAGAGAGTGAGCACTAGCAGAAGCAGGGAGAGCAGCAACTGGAGGGAGAGGCAGAAGCCGACTCCCACTGAGCAAGGAGCCCATCCTGGTGCTCCTGAGATCATGACCTGAGCCGGTCAGATGCTTAACTAACGGACCTACCCAGGCCGCCCCCCAAACCCGCAGCGGCTTTTTAATTAAAAAAAAAAAAATCATAGTTAAATTTTCTGCTGCATTGTATGCCTCACAACTTTTTTTTTTTTGGTATCTGGATTGTGATATTGAGTTTTGTTCTGGCAGATAGGTTATTGGAAGATCATTTTGGTCCTGTCAGCCTTGGTTTTGCTCTTTGAGTAGATCTGTCTGGGTGTGGCCTTTGCTCTGGTTGTAATTTTTACCCGGGTCTGCTGTGTGCCTCAGGTGCTCTGTGAGGGCTTTGGTTCCTGGTTCTGCGAGGTCGGATGCGCAACGTCTCCCAGCCCGCAGGACATGTGGAGTCTTTATTCCGCTCTCCGCCCCACTACTCTCCATGGAATGGTTCTCTTGGTCTGTGACACCTCTTAAGTACTTTGGACTTTGGGTACCTATACATATTTTACATAAGTAAAAAAAATTAAATAAACAATAGCAAATTAGAAATCCCCTTTTCTCCAGTTGAACATAAATACAAACAAATGAACATTAGTTTAAAATCAGAATAAAGGGGCTCCTGGGTGGCTCAGTGGTTAAGGCCGCTGCCTTCAGCTCAGGTCATGATCCCAGGGTCGTGAGCTCGAGCCCCGCATCGGGCTCCCTGCTCCGCTGGAAGCCTGCTTCTCCCTCTCCCGCTCCCCCTCCTTGTGTTCCTTCTCTTGCTGTGTCTCTGTTAAAGAAATAAAGTCTTAAAAAAAAAAAAAAGAAAGAAAACTGTATGAAGTGCTGAAAAGCCAGTATTGAACTATTCAACTTAATTATTTTATTTTATTTAAAAATATTTTATTTATTTATTTGACAGAGATCATGAGTAGGCGGAGAGGCAGGCAGAGAGAGGGGGAAGCAGGCTTTCTGCTGAGCAGAGAGCCCGATGCGGGGGTGGATCCCAGGACCCCGAGATACGACCTGAGCTGAAGGCAGAGGCTCAACTTAATAATTTTAATTATGAAGTGTTAGATGTAAGAAGAGTTACCCATTTCAGAAGATGGTAACACTGACTTATTTCTGGCTCACTAGCACAACTTTGTCTTTTTTGTTTGGTTTTTATTTTTATTTTTATTTATGTACTTATTGTTTTTAAAGATTTTATTTATTTATTTGACAGAGATCACAAGTAGGCAGAGAGGCAGGCAGAGAGAGAGGAAGGGAAGCAGGCTCCCCACTGAGCAGAGAGTCCAATGCAGGGCTCGATCCTAGGACCCCAAGATAATGATCTGAGCCAAAGGCAGCGGCTTTAATCCACTGAGCCACCCAGGTTCCCCTTGTTTCGTTTTTATATGAAATTTAAAAATATACAAATATACAGAAAACATTACAGTGGAACACTCATACTCACCACCCAGCTTCTTCCCCATCTTGTCCCTTGCCCTCTTACACTTAAAAAATCTGTTTGGTTCTTGTTTTTTGGTGGAGTATTTTAGAAGTGAATCCCAGAAATAATACCATTTTACCTATGAATACTTACTTTTTCTAACAGATAAGAATGGTTTTTATTTTTAAAAATATAACTACCATATCATATTACAACTAAGAATTCATAGTAATTCCCAGTATGATCTAATAGTCCATATCCAGATTTCTCCAATAGCTTCAAATATAACCTTTTTACATTTCATTTGTCCTTTTTTTTTTAATTCCCCCAAGGGGGGAGCATGGTTCCTGGTGGTACTGCAACCCAGGTTGTCACACAGGACGGATGGAGCCAGCCCCTATCCCATCCTCCAGTTCCAAAAATCCCTGTAACATGTAACATGTTGTCCTCGAAAGAGGACTTGTGTTAGATGTTAAACTGATAAGAACAGAAAATACATTTGATGAGAAGTTTGATTTGTTCTGACTGGACTCAAGATCTCTATGTTACCTTTGGTGATTATGTTTCTTAAGTCACTTGTATTCCAGAGCAGTCCCCTGTCTCTGTTGCTGAAGTGTAATTTTCAAAAGGTAAAATCATGGCTTTTGTGCACATAGAAAATGAGAAGTCCCAGGTTCTATGCTTTTCTAGAAGTTGCGATGGCATATCAGTGAGTTCTGCATTCGTTGTCGTGGTGTGCCCAGAGACGTGCATGTCCCAGCGGTGATGGCATATAGTTACAGAACTGGACAGTTTCATGGGGCCCCTTCTCATGTGACATTACAGCCATTGAGCTGGTTACTCAGTTACGGCATGGGTGTACATCATCAGTACTGTCGTCTCTGGCATGAGCAAAGACAAGGGAATGTTTATTCCTTAATCATAAAATAGTCTGAGACTTTGAGTACCAAGTTAAGATACAGATTTTTTTTGCCTTTTCTCTACTATTTTGGTTAGCTTTCACAGGCAGAACTTAAAATAAATTTTTTCTTCTTTTTCAGGTGAAGAGATTATAAATCTACTGAATGAAAAAATCTCTCTTAAAGTCACATACAATCCAAGAAAAAAAACCCAAATGTTTTTATATTTTGTTTGAATATAAAATTAAGCAAGAGCTCTCCATAGAAGGTAAGATAATTTTCCTTCTTAATTCTTTATTGTAATTTATGCAGATATACAGAAGAAGTTCAGAGATGGATGACTGCAAAATGCTTTGTTTGGAAGGTGTATGAATGTCTTTTGATTGTTTTTTGATCCTTCTGTATCTGGTTTTAAGACACTTTGTTGTGGAAAACTTACTTGGTCTCCCTAACCCAGAAGTACAGCGCCAGTCCTGTATATGTAGTGAAGCACATTCTCTTTCTCACCTGTAAGGAACACGACAGGGCACAGACACTGTCATGGTTGCCATCCAGAGCGTAATTCCCTGTAGAGGATGAAAGTCAGGGTAGGGCTCGGCTTCCTGCAGTATTAGATGCTCTCTAAAGGCTCACCTCTTGCAGTCCGGTTACATGCTGCATAAATGACAATAAATGTGATTTCTCGTGAGCACTTCAGTGCATTAAAAACTAACATACTCAGGGCACCTGGATGGCTCAGTTGGAGTTTTTTTTTTTTTTTTTTTTAAAGATTTTATTTATTTATTTGACAGAGATAGAGATCACAAGTAGGCAGAGAGGCAGGCAGAGAGAGGGGGGGAAACAGGTTCCCTGCTGAGCAGAGAGCCCGATGCGGGGCTCGATCCCAGGACCCTGGGATCATGACCTGAGCCGAAGGCAGAGGCTTAACCCACTGAGCCACCCAGGCACCCCCCCCCTTTTTTTTTTTTAAGATTTTATTATTAGAGAGCAGGAGCAGAGGGGTAGGGGCAAAGGGAGAGGGAGAAGCAGGCTCCCCACTGAGGAGGGCGCCTGATGCCGGGCTCGATCCCGGGACCCTGAGATCATGACCTGAGCCGAAGGCAGAGGCTTCACTGACGGAGCCACCCAGGTGCCCCTCAGTTGGACTTTTGACCTCGGCACAGATCTTAATTGCATGGTATGGGTTTGAGCCCACATTGGGCTCCACGCTGGGTACAGAGCCTACTTAAAAAAACAAAAACAAAAACCTGGGGCCCCTGGGTGGCTCAGGTTGGTTAAGCTGGCCAACTCTTGATTTCAGCTTAGGTCATGATCTCAGGGTCTTTGGATTGAGCCCTGAGTCAGGCTCTACACTCAGCAGGGAGTCTGCTTCAGGATTCTTCCTGTCTGTCCCTCCACCCGTGCACGAGTGTGTACGCTCTTTCTTAAATAAATACATAAATAATCTTTTTTTTTTAAAGATTTTATTTATTTATTTGTTAGAGAGAGAGAGCCGGAGCGAGCACAGGCAGACAGAGTGGCAGGCAGAGGCAGAGGGAGAAGCAGGCTCCCTGCCGAGCAAGGAGCCCGATGCGGGACTCGATCCCAGGACGCTGGGATCATGACCTGAGCCGAAGGCAGCTGCTTAACCAACTGAGCCACCCAGGCGTCCCAAATCTTTTTTTTTTTTTTTAAAGATTTTATTTATTATTTATTTGACAGAGATCACAAGTAGGCAGAGAAGCAGGCAGAGAGATGGGGGGAAGCAGAGAGCCTGATGCCAGAGAGCCTCAGGCGCCCCTAAATAATAAATCTTTAAAAAATAAAACAGCAACCCCCCCTCAAAGAAAACCCAACTAAGGTAACTCTCCAAAGGCCAAAAAAGAAAAAAAATTAAGAAAAGGAACAGTGAGGGGCACCTGGGTGGCTCAGTGGGTTAGGCTGCTGCCTTCGGCTCAGGTCATGATCCCAGGGTTCTGGGATCGAGCCCCGCATCGGGCTCTCTGCTTGGCAGGGAGCCTGCTTCCTCCTCTCTCTCTCTCTGCCTGCCTCTCTGCCTACTTGTGATCTCTCTCTGTCAAATAAATAAATGAAATATTAAAAAAAAAAAAGAAAGAAAAGGAACAGTGAGGAATTGTGATAGCACTCCCTTGTTCCTTACTAAAGAAATCATCTTCAGAAGAGGGCATACTGAGTGTTGGCCCTTGGAATTTCTGTAGAGTAAATTTAAGCAAACTTAAACTTCTAGTCAGAACACATGGGGCACCTGGGTGGCTTAGTTGTTAAGCATCTGCCTTTGGCTCAGGTCATGATCCCAGGGTCCTGGGTTCAAGCCCCACGTTGGCCTCCCCACTCAGCGGGTCTTCTCTCCCATTCCCCCTACTTGTGTTCCCTCCCTTGCTGTCTGTCTGTGTCAAATAAATAAAGTCTTTAAAAAAAAAATACACACACTCTTGAGAGGAAGAGTTAGCATGATTAGATGCCCCAAGTCCTGCAGATACTGGATTATTGGATGTAGTGTGTATACTAATGTATGAAGTGTTTGAGGTAATACAAAACAATACACATTAGTAATGAAAAGCAAAGTAGCAAAATGATCCGAGTAGAACTTTCAGAAGTGGAAACGATGTTGAAATTTAAAACTCAGGATATATGGGTTAAACAGATTAAAATATGGCTGAAGATAGAATTTGTGAACTGAAGTTTGAGTCTGAAGAAATTACTAGCCTGTGGCACCGAGAAATGGGAGGATGGCAAACGAGGTTAAGAGAAATGGAGGAAGAAATAAAATTGGGTCATAAATGTGTAGTTGGAATCCCAGAATGGAGAAATAGGGAACACGGAGGAGAGGCATTATTTGAAATATTAATAGATTTGTTTTTTTGGAAACTAGTAAGAAACATAAATCCACAGATTTAGGAAGCACGCTATGTCCCAAGTGGTATAAAAAAAGAAATCTATGTCCATACTTTGAAATCATATGGCAACAGAGACAAGAACTTGTAAGCCACAGGTAAAAGGTAGATTACCTACAACAGATGTCACATTAGCGTGAATACAGAGTGGACTCATTCCTCAAAGCGATAAGAAAATATAAATTTCAGTATAGAATAGTGTGTCAGGTTTATTTGGCAAAAAACTGCAGCAGTGTGATTAGTAAATGTTTTCGATAAAGGTTGAGCTAGGTTATTTGGACTGTCTTCTAACCTCCCACCCTCTACCTTATGGAAAACAACTAAAAGTGTTGGATTCAAAAACCAAAAAACCAAAGAACTGACAATATAACAAGGAAATTCTAGACTGAAACCAGAAGTAAGAACCAGGAAGATCTTAACTGACCACTCTTCTTACCCTACAAGACCTCTAAAATCAAAGTCCCACTTTGTCCCAATCAGCAAATGCTCTCAGGGCAAATGCAGATCCCGAGGTATTTACTTCTCTGCATTTACTCCCTGCCGAGCAGAGAGCCTGATGCGGGGCTGGATCCCAGGACTCTGAGATCATGACCTGAGCAGAAGGCAGAGGCTTAACCCACTGAGCCACCCAGGGACCCCTGGACAGTGTGTTTGACAGTCTTAGGTGGCTATGACTTCTTTGAGTGCATTGTATAGATCTGCATAAATTATTCTTTTACAGTTTTTTTTTTTTAAAGATTCTGTTTATTGGGGCGTGTGGATGGCTCAGAGGGTTAAGCCTCTGCCTTCTGCTCAGGTCATGCATGGTCTCAGGGTCCTGGGCTCTCTGCTCAGTGGGGAGCCTGCTTCCCCCTCTCTCTGCCTGCCTATCTTCCTACTTGTGATCTCTCTCTCTCTGTGTCAAATAAATAAATACAAAATCTTTAAAGATTCTATTTATTTGTCAGAGAGAGTGCAAGCACACAGGCAGGGGGAGCGCACGGGGGGGTGGTGGCAGGGAGAAGCAGGCTCCCTGCTGAGTGGATCTATCCCAGGACCCCTAGATTGTGACCTGAGCCAAAGGCAGACCCTCAACTAAGCCACCCAGGCACCCCTTTTACAGTTATTTTAATTTATTTTTGTGGTTATTTCTTCACTTCTAATTTTCAATATTTATTTATCTTTTTGTCCCACTCTAGTCCTTTTTTACAATTACACCCCCTTTTTTGGGATCTTTCCTCCAGTGCACTGTGCCCATTATAGATATGGTCTCAGTTGTTGGTTGATTATGCAAACATCTGCTCTCTGTGGACTCACATTGCCCTTTTTTTTCGTGTCAGATCAAATTCCGGTGGTACATGGGTAAATGTTTAATAACTGACTGCCTGGGAGAGTAAAAAACCTGGTGGTTTAAAGGATTTATTGATCTCCATAGTGCACATACTGCCATCATGTCCAGCGTAAGTGGCCAGTGTGATGTCGCTGAAGATGGGGTTGTAGAGGTGTGCCACTCCGGCCACCACTGGGCCCATGCTCTGTGGCATGGTGGGTGACCTCATCTGTTTCCTTCCCTTTGCCGTCAGGATCCATGAGGACACAATGTGCCAGCCCCGGTTCTGGGCTTAACTGTCATAGCAGCTCTGTGGGATGCTCGTTGTCCCTGGTTTGCTGTGGTGGAAACCAAGGTGCTAGAGGTGTTGCAACTGGCCCCAGGTCCCATGGCAAAGCCAGGGCTTTGATCATAAACTACACCAGCAAAGCGCCAACTGATTTGTAGCTGGGCAGGTCCTAGGGTGTGTTCCCGATTCTAGTTTTCTCGTAGCAACAGTCTCTGCCACAGAATGTTCTTTTTTGAAGGGCTCCATTCATGGAACTATATGCTGTTGTGGGCAGCATTTCTCTTTCGAATCTGTCTTCCATGAGATAGTCATGCTAAGTAAACAGGCTCCTCTCATCTGACTGTTGGATAAACGTCTAGACGGTGTCGGTAATAGTTTGCTTGGTGTATCGGACAGACTTTGTGGGGACCCCTTGTGCTGTGTTGGTACTCTGGTGTGCCAGAGGCGTCTCAAGCCAGTTCATGAGCCCCTTACTCTTCCTGTCAGTGGTGGGCCTTTGGGTCAAATGTTAGCCTTCTCTGTAGGCGAGGCCACGCTGACCAGACGCTAGCATCTCTATGCTGGGTAGTGCACATTGCTGGGATACAAGAGACCTTCAGAAGCCAGATATGTGCTGTTACCTGGATGAGAGTTTCAGAGTCCCTCTACACCAGGGGCTTGACAGTGCATTTGCTGCAGCAGACCCTTCAAAAGATGCCACTGTTGTGATCATTTAAATATTTCTTTTTTTAAAAAATGTTTTTACTTATTTATTTGTCGGAGAGAGAAAGAGCACCAGCAAGGGGAGCAGCGGCAGAGGGAGAAGCAGACTCCCCGCTGAGCAGGGAGCCCGATGCGGGGCTCAATCCCAGGATCCTGGGATCATGACCTGAGCCGAGGGCAGCCGCCCAACCAACTGAGCCACCTAATCGTCTCCATTTAAGTATTTCTTAAAAATGTGTGGATAGTGGGCGCCTGGGTGGCTCAGTTGGTTGAGTGACTGCCTTTGGGTCAGGTCATGATCCCAGAGTCTTGGAATCGAGTCCCACATCGGCTCCCCCTGCTCTGTGGGGAGCCTGTTTTTCCCTCTCGTGGTGCCTGACACTCCCCTTGATTGTGCTCTCTCTCTCTGTCAGAAAAATAAATAAAATCTTCAAAAATTTTTAAAAAATATGTGGATAGTGACAGGCATATAAATATCATTGCAGAGATTTTTAAATTTAAGGTCATAGCAAAATGCACTGATACGAGTCAGTGAGGCATAGAGTCTAAATTAATGGTCTTATTTCAAGTGTTAGTGGAAATGTAAGTATAGACGTTCTCTGGCATTAGTCTTTAATATTGGTGGCATGAGTAAAATAAGTGTGGTGAGTGAGTTTTTCTTAAAACTATTATTTTTTCAGAGCAAAATGTTATCCTTAATCCAGGGGCCATGGATTTCCTTTTTTTGATATTTAAAAAGTCATTGTTTCCTGAAATTAAGGTAATTATGGATGATATAGTTAATCTTTTCCTCCTTTGTATCTTCTCTCTCTCTCCCCTCCCTCCTCTTTGTTTGGCCAAGTTGAAAAGTTGGCAACCCTCTGTTGGTTTTCTATATTAAAAGAAGAAAATCTGCTGGCCTGGAAAAGCCCTGTGTCTTGTAAGCGTTGAACAGGGCCAGCTTTTACGGACAGGTCTCTTGGGCTTGGTTTATGAGTAGGTGGTACACTTGATTCTGTAAATGAGTGGGCTCTCAGAAGCCCTTGAATGTCTTACTCTTCTAAATTTTCTGTTTTATAATCTCGGGATAAATAAGTGAGCATTAAACTAGTCTGTTGTTTCAAATTATAAGTTATGAGTAAGTGGGTATTAGGATTTGGGCTTAGTTTTGGTTCTGTTTGTTGGACATGATTTGTTCTGTATGGGGCATCTGACGGAACATCTACAACGTGGAACTTGGGCTGGCGCACGCAGACCCCAGCCCCACACAGGGCAACGCCAGGAGCCCCCCGGTCGGCGCTTGAGTGTGCCTTGGGCACCTCAGTGCATCTGAGCGGTGCTGCCAGCGAGACACTGCCTGTGTCTCTTGTATGGAAAAAACAAACCTGCTTCCCTTCCTCTCTCTCTGTCTGCCTCTCTGTCAGATAAATAAGTGGGTAAAATCTTTAAAACAAAACAGAATCCAACTTCTCATGAAGGGGACCTCCGGAACACCAGGACAGACGATACCGGGCCGATATGTCACTAGGCTGCGCAGTGAGATGGGTGACGTCCGGGTGCTTCCAGGTGGTGGGGTAGGAGAATGGGCTTGAGCTGATCGGCGTTGAGGCAGGGGAAGGGCGTGGGAGGGTTCATTATACACTTCGCACTGCAGTTGGGCATGTGTGAGATTTCCCAAATAAGTTAAAAAAAAAACAAGAAAACATAAAAAGCAAAAATAAGCATAAACCCCAGCCACCTAGGAACAGTGATGAGGTAAAAATTTGACCCAGTCCCCCTGCCTAGGCAACCACAGGTCTGCGTTTTGTCTCTATAGATTGTTCTTTTTTTTTTAAAGATTTTTTTATTGATTTGAGAGAGAGAGAGAATGAGAGAGCGCATGAGAGGGAGAAACAAGACTCCTTGCCAAGCAGGGAGCCTGATGCAGGACTCGATCCCAGGACTCCAGGACCATGACCTGTGCCAAAAGTAGGTGCTTAACCCACTGAGCCACCCAGGCGCCCCAGGATGGCCTGTTCTTGACCTTTAAGATTATTTATTTATTTGTTTGTTGGAGAGAGCGCAGGAGCGAGCACAGGCAGACAGAGAGGCAGGCAGAGGCAGAGGGAGAAGCAGGCTCCCTGCCGAGCAAGGAGCCCGATGTGGGACTCGATCCCAGGACACTGGGATCATGACCTGAGCCAAAGGCAGCCGCTTAGCCAACGGAGCCACCCAGGCGTCCCTGTTCTGGACCTTTAATAGAGACGGCCTCAAGACGGTGCGGCCTGCCGTGACTGACTTCTTCACCTAGCATGTTTTCCAGACTCATCATCTCTCGGTGCTTAATTCCTCTTAGGCACTGAGTAGTATTCCATTATGTGGATGTACCGTGTTTTTAAGAATCCATTCTTCCCTTAATTGGACGTTTGGGCTGCTTCCAGTTTCTGGTTATTGTGAATGATGCGTGGTAAACATTGGTGTGCAGGGTTCTGCGTGGGTGCGTGTTTCCATCTCTCTTGGGTACACGCCTCGGAGCGGAATTGCAGAGTCATGTGGGGACTCTGTGCTTAAGCATTTGGGGAATTACATTTTGCATTCCCACCAGCAACGTGTGAGGGCCCCAGTTTCTCCACACCCTCACCAACGCTTGTTATAATCAGTCTTTTTGATGTTAGCCGTCCCTGTGGTGTGAGGCCGTGACTCATGTTAGTTTTGGGTGATGATGGCCAGTGACGTTGTGCATCTTTTCATGTACTGTTGGGCGTTTGGGTATTTTCTTTGGAGAAATGTCTCTTTCCTTAGCTCATTTTAAAATTTGTCTTTTTATTACTGAGTTTTAAGAATTCTTTGTATATTCCAGATACAAGTCCTTTATCACATGTAGGATTTGCAATAATTTTCTTTTGTAATAATTTTCTCCCCTTGGGTGAGTCGTCTTTACACTTCCTTGGTGGTGTCGTTTGAAGCACAGAAGCTTTATTTTGGATGGAGTTTATCTCTGTGTGTGTTCTCAAAGGTGGGTGTGTTTGAGAGAGCACATGAGTGTGCCCAAGCAGGGGAGGGGCTGACTGAGAGGGAGAAGCAGACTCCCCATGGAGCAGGGAGCCTGACACATGTCTCAGTCCTGGGACCCCAGATCATGACCTGAGCTGAAACCAAGAGTTGGAGGCTTAATTGACTGTGCTACCCCAAGTGCCCCCAAAGGACACACTTTTTTAAGATTTTATTTATTTATTTGACAGACGGAGGTCACAAGTAAGCAGAGAAGCAGGCAGAGAGAGAGGAGGAAGCAGGCTGCCCGCCGAGCAGAGAGCCCGATGTGGGGCCCGATCCCAGGACTCCGGGATCATGACCCGAGCCGAAGGCAGAGGCTTTAACCCACTGAGCCACCCAGGCGCCCCAAAGGACACACTTTAAAAAACAAAGACAGGTAGGCACGCCTGGGTGGCTCAGTTGGTTAAGCCTCTGACTCTTGGTTTTAGCTCAGGTAATGATCTCAAGGTCCTGAGATCAAGCCCCGTGTTCGGCTCCCCACTCAGTGCGGAGCTCTACTTAGTTTCTCTCTCCCTCCACCCCGTGCCCTCCCACCCCTGCGTGCTCTCTCTCTGTCTTTCTGTAAAATAAATAAAGACATCTTTAAAAAGTAAAATGTTTCCTTTGTAGGGAAATACTTTTTGGATATTGTTTTTTTTAATCCGATACAAGAAACTCTATTTGTTGATTAGTTTATCTTATATACAGCTATTGAAATTAATATTGGTTTCAATATCTACCATTTTATGACGCATTTTCCATTTATAATGGTTTTCTTTATTTTTGTTCATTTCTCTTTTCCAGTGGATAGCTGTTTTTTTTTTTTAAAGATTTTTAAAAAAAGATTTTATTCATTTATTTGACAGAGATCACAAGTAGGCAGAGAGGCAGGCAGAGAGAGAGAGGGAGAGGGAGGAAGCAGGCTCCCCACTGAGCAGAGAGCCCGATGCTGGGCTTGATCCCAGGACTCCGGGATCATGACCCGAGCCGAAGGCAGAGGCTTTAACCCACTCAGCCATCCAGGCGCCCCAGGATAGTTGTTTTTGTTCTAGTTTTACTGCTGGTTAAAAGTTACATATTCTGGGGCGCCTGGGTGGCTCAGTTGGTTGAGCAGCTGCTTTTGGCTCAGGTCATGATCCCAGGGTCTGAGATCGAGCCCCGCATTGGGCTCTCTGCTTAGTGGGGAGCCTGCTTCTCCCTTTCCCTGCTGTTCTGATAAATAAATTAAATAAATAAATAAAATCTTAAGAAAGTTACATATTCTTCTGCTTATATTTTTATGGTGACCTGCCCGAAGTTAAGAACCTTTGTCATGGGTGTTTCTCCTTTTGACTTTTTTTTTTAAGATTTTTTTTTTTTTTTTTTTTTTTTTTTTATTTGACAGAGATCACAAGCAGGCAGAGAGTCAGGCAGAGAGAGAGGAAGGGAAGCAGGCTCCCCGCTGAGCAGAGAACCCGACGCGGGGCTCGATCCCAGACCCTGGGACCATGACCTGAGCCGGAGGCAGATGCTTTAACCCACTGAGCCACCCAGGCACCCCAACCTGTTAACCTTTTGATGGACATTGGAGCCCTTTCCACTGTTAGCCATTGTGAATAAGGTGGCTCTGAACATTCATTTATAAGGAATATATATATATATATATATATATTTATATATATAATATATAAGGAATCTTTGGACATAGGGTTTCATTTTTCCTGGGGAATGCCTGGGTTTGGGACTGCTGGATCACATGGCAGGTGTGAGCTTAACTTCCTAAGACGCTGGCAAACTGTTTTTCGAAAGTAGTAGTGCTGTTTTATAGTCCTGTAGGCAGTTTGTGGGAGTTTTAGTTCAGTATCCTCATCAACGCCCAGTATTGATAGCTTTGTAATTTTAGCCGTTCTAGTGGTGTGTAGTAGTACTTCGTTGTGGTTCTGAGTTGCATTTCCTTGATAAGAGTGTTTATCATCTTTTCATGTGCTTATTGGGTATTTGTCTATCTTTGATAAAGTGTCTGTACAAATATTTTGCCCCCCCCCTTTTTTGCCCATTTCTTAAATTGGATACTTTATCTTATTATATTGTAAAAGTTCTTTTTTTTTAAGGACTTATTTATTTATTTGTCAGAGAGAGCACGTGTGGGTATAAATGGGGAGCAGCAGGCAGAGGGAAAAGCAGGCTCCCCACTAAGCAAGGAGCCTGATGTGGGACTCGATCCCAGGATCTTGGGATCTTGACCTGAGCTGAAGGCAGAGCTTAATCCACTCTGTGAGCTTAACCCACTATGCCATGCAGTTGTCCCTAAAAGTTCTTTATATGTTTTGGATATGAATGTTCTGTCAGATATAGATAGCAAATATTTCTCTTACTCTGACTTAGCCGGTTTATTTTAATGGTATCATTCAAAGAGCAGAAGTTTTTAAGTTTGATGAAGTGTTGTTTATTAGGCTTTTTCTTTTAATAATTTTTCTTTTAAGTAGGTTCCACGCCCAGTAAGGAGCCCAGCACGGGGCTTGAACTCATGACCCTGAGATCAAGACCTGCGCTGAGATCAAGAGTTGAATGCTTAACTGATGGAGCCACCCAGCCGCCCCCAATTTATGTTTTCTTTTCTTTTTCTTTATTTTTAAAGATTTTATGTATTTATTTGACAGAGATCACAAGTAGGCAGAGAGGCAGGCAGAGAGAGAAGAGGAAGCAGTCTCCCCGCTGAGTAGAGAGCCCGATGCGGGGCTCGATCCTAGAACCCTGAGATCACGACCTGAGCCAAAGGCAGAGGCTTTAACCCACTGAGCCACCCAGGCGCCCCAATTTATGTTTTCTTATGTGTTCTCTGTCCCAAGTCTATAAAGATTTTTTTTCCTCAGGTTTTCATCTAGAAATTTTAGTTTTAGTTTTTATGGCTAAGGCTGTGCTCTGTGTGTGGTGTGAGGTAAGGGTTGAGTTTCATTTTATTTATAGATGTGCGGTTTCTAGTACCATGTGTTGGAAAGGATCGTACTTCCCCTACTGAGTTGCTCTGGCACATTTACTGAAAGTCAGTTGGCCACACACGTGTCGGTCTATTTCTGTGCTTTCTATTTTGTTCTTTTGAGACACCAGAGCCATGCCATCTTGATTAATGTCACGTCATAGTGAGTCTTGACATCGGGTAGTGCTGGTACTCCAGCTTTGTTCTTCCTTTTTAAAATTGCTTTGCCTATTCGAGGTTTTGTTTTTTTATTTTTCTTTTCTTTTTTTTTTTTTTTAAAGATTTTATTTATTTATTAGTTAGAGACAGAGAGAGAGAGCTAGCACAGGCAGACAGAGAGGCAAGCAGAGGCAGAGGGAGAAGCAGGCTCCCTGCCAAGCAAGGAGCCCGATGTGGGACTCGATCCCAGGACGCTGGGATCATGACCTGAGCCGAAGGCAGCCGCTTAACCAACTGAGCCACCCAGGCGTCCCTTTTTATTTTTTTAAATTTCCATATACATTTTAGTATTAGCATGTCAATTTCTAGTTTAGAGATCTGCTAGAATTTGGAGCACCGGGTGGCTCAGTTGCTTAAGTGTCTGCATTTGGCTCAGGTCATGATCCTGGAGTCCCGGGATTGAGTCTGGCGGGGAGCCTGCTCCTCTCTCCGTCTGCTCTGCCTGCGGTTCCCCTGCTTGGGCTCACTCTCGCACAAATACAATCTTAAAAAAATAAAAAAAAATAAAGACACAAATAGGTTGACAGTAGAAGGATGTTAAAGGATATAGTGAACATGAATCAGAAGAAGAGTGTGCCATGTTCATGTCCAACAGAGCAGACGTAAGACAGGGTATATTGCCAGATACAGTGAGGGATGTTTCACGACAATCAAAGAGGCAGTTCAGTGAGAAGACATACAATTCTGAAGATACATCCACATAATAAAGGAAATTCAAAATACATGAAGCAAAAACTTGCAGAATCAAAAGGAGAGATACTCGGAACGCCCGGGTGGCTCAGTTGGTTGAGCGGCTGCCTTTGGCTCAGGTCATGATCCCAGCGTCCTGGGATCGAGTCCCGCATCAGGCTCCTTGCTCGGCAGGGAGCCTGCTTCTTCCTCTGCCTCTGCCTGCCTCTCTGTCTGCCTGTGCTCGCTCTCTCTCTCTAAGTAATAAAAAAAAAAAAATTAAAAAAAGAGAGATACTTAACTCAGCATTTAGAGGTGAGGGTCACAGCCTCCTCTCAGGGTGTCACAGTGAGTAGACAGAGGATCGTGAGTGTGCAGGAGATTTAGAAACCTGTCCACCAACTTGAGTTCACTGACCCACCTAACAGCAACAGAAGGAAAACTTCTCTCGCGCACAGCTACATTCACCAAGACGGACCTTGTCATGGGCAAGGTCATCGGTCCGCAGACTTCAGCCTGTGGGGGTATCTAGCTCACTCCTTATTGCTGTACAGCTTGCAGGAGAAGGGTTTTCATGTTTTTAAAAGGTTGTTAAGAAAAAGAAAAAGAATGTGCAACAGAAACCCTATGTGGCCTACAAAGCTGAAAATAGAATCCTGCTAAAAAATCTGGTCTATTTCTGCCTTTATAGCTTTTTCAGAAAAAGTTTGTTGACCCCTATGCTGGGCCATAAAACAAATATCAGTACATTTGAAAGGAATGAAATAATATAAGCCTGTTATCTCATCACAACATAAATTACATATAAACAAAAAAGAGATGGGAGTGCCCCTCTGTCTGGTAGATGGGAAGCTGCCTGATTCATGAATCATTTAATAAAACCAATTGGATCTTTAAAAAAATGATGTTTAGAAAATCCCAAAATAGGGGCATCTGGGTGGCTCAGTCAGTTAAGTGTCTGCGTCTGGCTCATGTCGTGGTCTCCAGGTCCTGGAATTGAGCCCTGCATCAGGCTTCCTGCTCACTGGGGAGTCTGCTTCTCTCCTTTCTCTCTCTGCCCCTCCGCAAGGCTCATTCTCTTCCCCCTCCAAATAAAATCTTTTTTAAAAATCTCAAAGTAAGTGGGAAAATGTTATACTTGAATTTGGTGAAAATGGAAGCATGAAAGCTATGGGGTGGAGGCAGAGCAGTGCTTGAAGGCAAATGTGTAGCTTTGATGCTCACACTAGAAAAGGGGAAAGGTCTAAAAACCAATGATCTAATAACTTAAGAAGCTAGAGGAAGAAGAGCAAATAAAACCCAAAGTGCAGTAGGAAGGAAATTACAAAGACAGAAGAGGAAATCAGTGAAATAGAATATGCACAAATAACAGAGAAAAAAAAAAGCTAAAATTTTGTTCCTCAAAAAGATCAGTAAAATTGATAAACCTTTGGGGCGCCTGGGTGTCTCAGTGGGTTAAAGCCTCTGACTTCGGCTCAGGTCATGATCCTGGGATCGAGTCCCGCATCGGGCTCTCTGCTCAGCCAGGAAACCTGCTTCCTCCTCTCTCTCTGCCTGCCTCTCTGCTTGCTTGTGATCTCTGTCTGTCAAATAAATAAATAAAATCTTTAAAAAAATTGGTAAACCTTTATTTGCACTGATGAAGAAAAGAGGACAGACATTACTAGTATGTAAGAGTGAAAGAGCAGTGTTACTACAGGTCCTACTTGACATTAAAAGAATGACATGATGATGTCATGAATAACTTTATGCCGATAATTTAGTCGGTTTTGGTAAAATGGTCAAATTCCTTCAGCAGTGCAAATTATCAGTATGAAAACAAGTAGAAATAGAAAATACCTATTAAGGCCATGGAATTTAATTTTTTTTTTTTTAAGATTTTATTCATTTATTAGTTAGAGAGAGAGAGAGAGAGAGAGAGAGCGCGCGAGCACAGGCAACAGAGAGGCAGGCAGAGGCAGAGGGAGAAGCAGGCTCCCTGCGGAGCAAGGAGCCCGATGTGGGACTCGATCCCAGGACGCTGGGATCATGACCTGAGCCGAAGGCAGCTGCTTAACCAACTGAGCCACCCAGGCGTCCCCCAGTTTTTTTTTTTAAAGATTTTTATTATTTGTTTGACAGAGAGATCACAAGTAGGCAGAGAGGCAGGCAGAGAGAGAGGAGGGGAAGCAGGTCCCCGCTGAGCAGAGAGCCTGATGTGAGGCTCGATCCCAGGACCCTGAGATCACGACCCGAGCTGAAAGCAGAGGCTTAACCCACTGAGCCACCCAGGTGCCCTGGTAATGCCAGTTTTATGTAAACTCTGTAAACGGAGGAAAAGAGCGGATTCCCCAGCATATTTCATAATGCGGAGCTAACCGTGATGCCAAACGCGGTGCGGACAACAGGCCGGTGTTGGTGCCGCTGCTCCTCCCGCCTACCGATTGGCGTTTGTTTGCCGCACGCTGTCCACTTGTTCTACCTTTTTAGACATTTTTAACCTGTATCTTTATTTATTTATTATTTTTTTAAACAATAGTTATTTATTGGAGGAGGGGAGAAAGGGAGGAGGGCAGGGGCAGAGGGAGAGAATCCTTTTTTTTTTTTTTAAAGAATTTGGGGGGGAGCGTGTAAGAGCAGGAGGAAGGGCAAAGGCAGAGAGAGAAGCCGACTCGCAGCTGAGCAGGGAACCCAGTGCGGGGCTCGGTCCCAGGACCCTGCATCTTTGGGGCTCCATCCTAGGACCCTGGGATCATGACATAACCGAAGGCAGATGCTTAGCCTACTGAGCCCCCCAGGTGCCCCTGTATCTTTATACTTAATGTAAGCTTTATACTCAGTGTGTAGTTAGTTCTTGCTTTTTAAAGTCTGGGCCATTCTGTCTGTAATTACTTGTTGACATGGTTGAGTTTGTCAGCTCTCTTGCCATTTTTTCCCATTTGTTGCTAACTCCTCCTCCTTTTTCTTGTTGATCTGCGTTTGGATTAATCCAGTCCTTTTTTAGGGTCCCACTAGAAAAACTTGTCTATTTGGTTGATGGGATCCTGTGGTCCACTCAGCCACTTGCCCACTCTGTGGCTGAGAGCAGGACACAGATGCTTCCTCTGGTTGCCCGCGTCTTGCAGGTTCTTGTTCAGAAGAGAGCCTTGGCAAGGTGGGGGTCTCCCTCTAGTTCTTGTTTGCCTGGACTGTTCGTCATCTGAGCATTTGGGTCATTCTGCTGGGCGTGTAGGAGAGACAGCCATCTTATCCTGAGATTGCTTCTGGTAACTTGTTCTGCTTTCCCAGAGTGTGTTGCTACCACCCACAGATAATCCATCCGCACTCCTCACAGGAGAAGTAGGAAGATCTTAGGGTCCAGAGAGAAACTGAGTGTGGGGTCAGACCGTGGAGTCACCCCCACTGCCAGTCTAGGCCGCACCGACACCGCATGCAGACGCTGGCACTAACCTGGCCCCAGCGCGCCGTTAGCTATTTGGCGAGGTGAGCGCGGTTTAGTAAGCGGGACCGTCTGAGCACATGGTCCTGTGCGGCTGGGTGACGGTGGGAGAGCGCACGCACTCTGCTTGGAGGAAAGACAGTGTCCTTCTGGCAAGGGTAGGGTTGGGGAGACCGCAGGAAGTGCCAGAGGGCCTGTGAGTGCCCGAGAGCTCTCACCAGCAGAGCTTCTGAAGCCGAGATGGGAGGGACTTGAAGATGTCTGTGTTTTAAAAAAACGACTTTGACGCAGCAAAGGCAAGAGGCTGTGAAGGGGACAGGGACAGGGGCTGGCCGGCTGGCCGAGGGGCTCCTCGGCAGCTGGCCTTCCCACTTAGACAAGTCGGGGCTCCTGCATTGTGTGAGATCTTTTACTCTTCTGAATAAAAATACTGGAGAAGAGAAATCTCATCTCATGTTAATGGTATGACATTGAAGAGATTTCATAATTTCAAGGTACATGTTTCACTTTGCTAAGGATATAGGCTTAATAGTCTTCATTTTGTATCAAACAGTGAAAACTTTGCGGCAAACGGCCTAGGCCCTGGGAGCCTGTCCTGTGAGACTCACTGAGCAGGACCAACCGTGTGTTGTCCAGGCAAAGGCAGCAGGAGCCTGGAGGGGGTGGTGTGTGTGACATGCAGAGGAAGGGGGGGTCAAGAGCGGCTTCCAGGGCGCCTGGGTGGCGCCCTTTAACCCTCAGTGGGTTAAAGCTTCTGCCTTCAGCTCAGGTCATGATCTCAGGGTCCTGGGATCGAGCCCTGCATCGGGCTCTCTGCTCCGCAGGGAGCCTGCTTCCCCCCACCCCTCTCTGCCTGCCTCTCTGCCGACTTGTGATCTCTGTCAAATGAATAAATAAAGTCTTAAAGAAAGCGGCTTCTAGGGGCTGTGCTTGTGAGGGTGCTGGTGGCACAAGGATAAGCCTGGGTCACTTGGCAAGGTGGAGATGGTGAGAGGAGGGGCCCGGCTAGGGGTTGGCAGAGTTGCTGAGGGCCAGCCAAGCAGAGTGAGCCATCAGGAGATTGACTTGCTAAGGTTTTATGTTCTTTTATGAGATGGTCAGTCAGGTGTGGGCAGGAGCGTAGACAAAGGGGAGGCTCAGGAAAACAGTTTGTTATAGGTACAGTCCTAGAGATGGGAGGTGTGGGCCTCACGCAGGGCCACATGGGGAAGTCCCAGGGGTGTCAGGAGGCAGAAGACAGGGTGGGGGAACACTCAAGCCACAAGCTTTATTGGGGTTTTCCATGGGAAAGACAAGGCAGGGCAGGATGGGCAGCTTAGGGCCCCAGAATTGGAATAATTTTGGCAGACTCTAAGCTATATGGGTGGTCCCTTGCCCTGGGATGATAAAGGGAGAGGAAGATGGTTTACTGGGATGTGCGGGCCCAGAGAAGAGTAGTTGCTCTGGACACATTAGTTTGCAGATCATAGTAATGCTCTGGCTCAGCCCTTTGGCATCTTTGATGATTGGCTAGTTCTGGGTCGGACGGTCTGTCCCTAGCCAAAGAAGCTTCCTAAGATGTCAAACATGATCTACAGAAAATGTATGCAGTACAGAGACATCGGGGAGACATGCCTAGTGTTCACTTGGGTGGGGGTTGGACCCTGAGAGGGAGGGTGGATCGTAGAGCTGTTATATTTCTTGGGGTGGAGATGCATCCCCAGGGCTGACACCTGGGAGACTGGGGATGTGTTGGCCTAGGGGAGCCAAGGAGGAGGTGAGAGCACTGGGGATGTGTTGGCCTAGGGGAGCCAAGGAGGAGGTGAGAGCACTGAAGGTGGGTCAGCCAGAGGGAACCGAGAGAAGGCACAAGGCCTGCACTATAGAGGATCTGAGAAGTCCTTGCAAGCTTTGGAGACAGACCTGGAGAGATCTGTTGAGGCAGTTCCTGGGGAGAACACTGTCGAGCACAGGCTTGTGTCGGGGATGGACCTGTTGGACTTTGCTGTAGACTTGCCGAGGGTGAATTCACACTACGTGGGAGAAGTGACCCCTTCTTTCTTCTCTTGCAGCTTCGTGGCCGTCACCATGTTCTGGAAGTTTGACTTGAATACCACGTCCCACGTTGACAAGCTGTTGGACAGGGAGGATGTGACACTGCGGGAGCTGATGGACGAAGATGACGTCCTACAGGAGTGCAAGGCCCAGAACCAGAAGCTGCTGGGCTTCCTGTGCCGGCAGCAGTGCATGGAGGAGCTGGTGAGCCTCATTACCCGGGACCCGCCGCTGGACATGGAGGAGAAGGTCCGCTTCAAGTATGTACTGAGGCTGTGGCCAGGCCGGAGCTGGGCGGGCGGGGGGGCGGCCGGAGCCAGGGCTTCTGACGAAGAGCCCCTCATCCTGAGCTCTAGTGAGTGACTCTGTGTGTCGGAGTGTTTTGGGTGAAAGTATGCTAAGAGCAGACTGACCCCAGGACGGAGGCAGATGGACCGCAGCAGATGGGTTGTACCCCAGCGGGAAGCAGGTCCCAGGCTGCTGAATGGCCCACTGGGGGTGGGGGGGGAGGGGCAGCATGTGACCTCTTGACCGTGGGAACTGCCCCACTGTGGGGTCTTGGGGTCAGAGGAAAGAGGCCATGTCGTTAGTGGTACTGACCATTCTCAAAGTTTTCCCTAAAATGTTCCATTCAGCAGTTGGCTAGGATGTTAGGACATGACAGGAGGGAGGTGGTGGTGTGGTTAAGGACTTGGGATGAGGACAGACGAGTAGGAACGAGGGGACAGGGCAGAGCAGCAGTACCTGGGACTAGTGACACAGGAATGGGGGCAGACAGGGCAGCCCTCGGGTGCTCCTGTGTCCACGGAGCGTCACACACTGTGTGCTGGTCAAGTCTTAGAACAGGGTTGGCTGACTGGCCCACAGATCAGACCTGTCTTTGTGTGGCCTGCGAGCTAAGAATAGTTTTACATTAAAAAAAAAAAGATTTTATTTATTTATTTGAGAGACATAGTGAGAGGGGGAATACAAGCAGGGGGAGTGGAAGAGGGAGAAGCAGGCTTCCTGCCGAGCCGGGAGCCCAATGCAGGGTTCCATCCCAGGACCTTGGGATCATGACCTGAGCCGAAGGCAGACACCCAACGACTAAGCCCCCGAGATGTCCCTAGTTCTAAATTTTTAAATGGTTGAAAAAAATCAAAGGAGTAATACTTTGTTACACGTGAAATTGATACCAAATCCACATTTCAGTTGTCCATGAAGGAAGTCTTATTGAAGGGTATCTGGGCAGACAGAGGGCATCTCTCTGTCTCTCTGTCTGTCAAATAAATAAGATATTAAAAAAGAAGATAAAAAAGAAAGTCTTGTTGGAAGGCAGCCACACTCAGCCTTTGGTGACTATAAGGGCAGAGTTGACAGTTACAACATAGACTATCCAAAATATTTACTCTCTGCGGGACGCCTGGGTGGCTCAGTTGGTTAAGTGGCTGCCTTCGGCTCAGGTCATGATCCCAGCGTCCTGGGATCGAGTCCCACATCGGGCTCCTTGCTCAGCAGGGAGCCTGCTTCTCCCTCTGCCTCTGCCTGCCTCTCTGACTGCCTGTGCTCGCTCCCGCTCTCTCTGACAAATAAATAAATAAAATCTTTAAAAATAAATAAATAAATAAGTAAATAAAAAATAAAATATTTACTCTCTGGACCTTTATAGAAGTCTTTGTTGACCTTTCTCTTTGAGGGAAAAGAATGCCAGAGAGGGCAATGAGAAGTGCCTGTTGCAAGGGACAGTAGATTTAGGGACACCCATTTAGGGCAGTCATTCATGGCCTCTGACGGGGGAGCCAGGTAGATGCTGGGAGAGGAGAGCCCTAGATGAGGCGGGAGCTTATTTGTAGAGGAGCCTGTGGGTTTGGGGGCCTGCTGGCCATTTGTGAAAAGTCAAATAGACGCCGCTGTGCATGGGACATGCCTGGTCAGTGCCCCTTGTCTCAGCATCACTGTGGATGGCCCTCATCCCTTTTACCCTCTCATCCCAAATGTGTCCTGTTTGGTGTTAAGTTATGTGGCCTCCCTGCAGAGAGAGCATTGGTTAGCAGGATGGAGAGCTGGGGTGCGGGCAGAAGGGTCCCAGGGTGGCATCAGTGAGCCAGGAGACATTCACGTTCATTGTCAGGGAGTTTGGGGAAAATGAGTCGTGGATGCGTGTGGAGCCAAGTGAGCAAGGCGGTGAGGGAACTGTACCCTGGGGGACGGACGCAAGGGGGCGGGTGTAAGTAGAGTGAGCGTCCGGGGCCTCCGTGCTCGCACAAGGTCAGCACAAGAACTGTGCTGCAATTTACAGGCAAGGGAGAGGGGCGGGGGACAGGGGAGTTCTGTCTTCGTCTTTCACTGCAGGAGGTCCGTTTCAGCATTGGAAGGTGACAAGTGAAGACATACGTCTGTGTTTTACTTAGAAACCTGGTGGCCAGCCACAGAGCTGAGAACAGGCGTGGGGTGCGCGAGGACACGGGGCGGGAGGCTGCTCTTCCCACAAGCCCGTGGAACTGAGTTTGAAAGCGCATGTCCATAGCCCAAATCAAAAATTAAGATTTTTAATTTAAAAATCAATTTGAAGATTCCTTTTTGAGTAAAGGAGAGTAGGATGGATGGATAGATGGGTGAGGAGGCAAGAACGAAGTAGAGTGAGTGGGTCTGGCCGTTCCCTTGCCTCGCAGGAACCGCTGGCCTGCCTCTCCACCCCAGGCGACTGCCCACCTCGGCCGGCCTGGCCGTCGTGCCTCGGGGTGACGGGTCTGAGCAGTAAAACGGGTCGCTTCCCCCGCCTGACTACAGGCTGGTTTATGCGGAGACCCCTTTCCTGATAGTGGGGGGTGCGCCCAAGCCATGCCTGATCCAGCGAAGCTGCCCCTGGGTAGTGTGAGGTCAGGGAGCAGCCGTTGTTCCTGCGGAAAGCCCGAGGCTGCTGCAGGCGGTGAGGGCTCGGTGCGGCAGCCCTGGGCTGAGAAGCTGGCTCCCTGGTGCAGCCTGAGAGCCACGAGGAGGTCCTGGTCTTTTTCTGAAAGTTCCTGTCCAGTTTGCCTATTGAGTTCTCAGCCTTTTGAGGAATAGGAAGAGTCAACAGACCGACACCAAGACGGTGCCGCCGTTACTTGCAAGGTACTGTGGGAGAGTGTGTTCTGTGGCTCTGGGCTGTGGGCTTCTGGGATCCACATTGCAGAGTTAGAAGTGCTCACCTGTCGGGAAATGGGGCTGCAGCAGGATAGCCCCGCAGAAAGGACACCCTCCAGAAGACCCCGAGGTGCTATAGAAGACCCATCCTACAAGAAGGATGGCTGAGCCCCGTCGCCCGATGACCCCCCCTGGGGGGCAGCACTTCTTGGCACGGAGGGAGGTGTCTGAAGGGGCAAGAGGGTTCCCTCCATCCTCGCTCTGATAAGCCAGGGCCCACCTTCCATGTTCTAGGAGCTCGTCGCTGTCATCTTTGGCCTCCTTCCTGCGGGGAGTTGTGGTCTCTAGTAGCTTCTGGAGGAGGAGGACCACGTGAGGGTCTGACTGCGCGCTGTTCTCCTTTCATGCTTGTGCGAAACTCCCTCTGGTGTAGACCCTGCACGGACACCCCTGGGGGTGCTTTCGAAGACGCCACGGTCGGCTCCTCTTCCTGGCCTTGTTGCAGACATGCCAGATGCAACAGGGCTCCCAGGTTTCGTCTCCTCGGGGGGCACTTGGGTCCTTGTGTGGTTCCATTGTCCTGCGAGATCACCCCCGGGGTCCGGAAAGGGCAGTTTCAGCCAGACAGGTTTTAAGATTTTTTTTTTTTATTAGTTAGAGAGAGAGAGAGCGCGCGAGCACAGGCAGAGAGAGGCAGGGAGAGGCAGAGGGAGAAGCAGGCTCCCTGCCGAGCAAGGAGCCCGATGTGGGACTCGATTCCAGGACGCTGGGATCATGACCTGAGCCAAAGGCAGCTGCTTAACCAACTGAGCCACCCAGGCGTCCCAGCCAGACAGGTTTTAGAGTGAAGTGTCAGCTGTAAGCACGGAGACGCTGCGTCCGGGCTTCTGGTCACTGATGGTGTAGGTACCCCTGGGCCCTTTCAGCCCGCTGGTCGTGGCCTTCCCCACAGGGAAGCTTCCCGTATTGTTTCTTGGATAATCTCCCCACCAGTTTGCCCTCTGTTTTCTCTCCCTGGGACTTGTCGTCAGGTGTTAGACCACCTGGATTAGTGCTTTCCTCTTCTTTTCGCTCTTGATGTCTTGTCTTTGCCTTTTTGTCTGTGTCAGAGAGGCTTCTTCACGTGCTGTCGTCCTGTCCTGCTGCTGATCTGTAAGCTTTCCCTCACGGGGTTGATTGAGGAGGTCTTTCTTATTGTCAGACATTTTAACTCCAAGCCTCCGTTTCCTGCTCGTGGCCACTCTGTGTTGGGGCAGAGCGTTTCCTGGGGTTTCCGTCTGCCCCCGCACTCTCCGCCACTGCCCCGCGCGCCTCGTCTCCTGGTGGCTGTGTGTTTGGTCAGCCCTCGGCTCCTTCCCAGCGCGGGGTCCGATGGCGCTTGCTCATCATGCGCGCCTGTGGGCGACAGGTGGCCAGCCGCTTGGGTAGCCTATGCCTGGTTGACTTTGCTCTGTCCCACAGTTCCTCCAGAAAGTAATCCTGCCCGCTCCTAGCTTCGGGATGAGGACCTCACAGCAGCCCGAGTCAGGAAGGTTTTGTTTTTGTGTTTGTTTTTTGTTTTATTTTTGCTTTTTACCAGGGCCCCCGTTTCTGGCCAGTGTGCCGTCAGTCCCTCAGCTGTGCCTGATGTCTCCGAGTCAGGAGCCGCTCTGGCCCATCTTTTCCAGGGGACAACTTTTGTGTTCTGAGTACTGGCAAGGGAGGGGCGAGAAGCCTGCTGCTCTCCTGAGCCGCGCCTTCCGGCCTGCCTGGTTAGCCGCTGCCTCTGTGGCCAGGGCTCTCTGGAGTGGTTTCTAGCGGGCACTCCCTCCGGCCGCCTGACACGTAACTTCCCTGGCGCACCGTGCCCCCATCTGGGCCTTGCCAGGAGTCATTTCCCCTTGCCTTTCCTTTCTTTTTTTCTTTTCCTTCCTTTTTTTAAAGATTTTACTTATTTATTTGACAGAGAGAGAGAGGGAGCGCAAGTGGGCAGAGTGGCAGGCAGAGGGAGGGGAAGAAGCAGGCTCCTTGCTGGGTAGGAAGCCTGATGTGGGACTCAGTCCCAGGACCCTGGGATCATGATCTGAGCTGAAGGCAGACGCTTAATGACTGAACCCCCAGGCGCCCCTCCACTTTTCTTTTCTTGACTTTTTACCTTTCATTATTCAAGTAGGAGTTTGAGAGGGGAAGATAACAAGCCTGTATGTTTGATCTGCTCTATTTACTGAATTCCTGTTCCTTATATAAATTTTAGAACTTACTAAAACAGTACCTGTTTGGTTTTTTTTTTTAAGATTTTATTTATTTCACAGGCAGAGATCACAAGTAGGCAGAGAGGCAGGCACAGAGAAGGGGGGAAGCAGGCTTCCCATTGAGCAGAGAGCCTGATGCGGGGCTCGATCCCAGGACCCTGAGACCATGACCTGAGCCTAAGGCAGAGGCTTAACCCACTGAGCCACCCAGGCGCCCTGAAGAATAATTATAAAAGACCAATAAAGAAAACATTTCTTGAAGGAATAGTCTGTGCTTTCCTCTGGGCCTTGGTTCTTTTGTAGCATTGGTACATCTTCTCTTGGTGTTTGGAGTCTGGGGGACACTTGGGTGCCTGTGTGATGTAGGGCCTAGCTCTGGCTTTCAGGGTTGCTGTGGCCTGGCCCTCCTGCCCTGCCCTCTGACCTCCTGTCCCTGGCAGCTGTGTGTCTTCCTCCATGTGGGTTTCATAGTGTACATTGTGGTGCTGGGGTGGCTGTGTGATCCTGGTAGCCATCCCGTGAGGTGGGTGGGCCCGGGTTACACCTCTCGCCCCCATCTCATGGCCTGGGCCTGCATGTGGAACCACGCCAGCTCTGTGTGAGCGCAGCAGGCCTCTCACGCCCGGCCTGCCCCCATGGCACAGTCGCTCCGAGCTCTAAAAGGTGCTTTGTCGTCTCTGGGCTGATGAGAAACACCTGTCCCATAGACCTAGCTTTCTTGGTTTCCTCCCCCTTCCACGAGTGGGCTGCCATGCCATGCTGCTTCCTCTAGAGTCTTTCCAGCCCAGGCCTCTGTAGCCAATCCACAGTGACCAGCATGGTTTAGGCCTATGTGAGGGCCTGTGTTGGTGGCTGCCAGGAGCAGGAGGGTCATGGGGGCTGACCTTGACCCCAGGCTTGCTGTTTTATGCACAGCCTTGCGGGGTGGCTGGGCACTTGCATCTCCATGTTCAGATGGGAAAGCCCAGATGCAGAGAGGTTAGGTCATGTGCCTGAAGCTGCAGAGCGTGTCCTGTGGAGTAGCTGGTGTTCTCCAGGGCAGTCAGCCCCACTGGGACAATCCCAGCACACTCCTGTCTGCTCTGGCCCTAGTCACCCTTACCTGCCTGCATTCCCAGGTATACCTGGGTATGGCACCAGACATTATTATTTATTTTTTTTAAAGATTTATTTATTTGAGAGAGCGAGAGAGCGGGCAAGCAAGCAAGGTGAGGGGCAGAGGGCGAAGAAGAGGGAGAGAATCTCCAGCAGACTTCCTGCTGAGCACAGAGTCCACTGCGGGGCTCGATCCCAGGACCCTGAGATCATGACCCGAGCCAAAATCAAGAGTCAGATGCCAGCCGACTGAGCCCCCCAGGCGCCCCGGCACCACACATTGCTAATGGCCCTGCTGTTGTGGGCTCTGTCCTGGATGTAGCAGCTTGCTGGGTATCTGTGCCTGTCCCGGGGCAATGGCAGTGACGCTGTGTCTGTCAGATGTTAAGACAGGGAGCAGAGGGATGTCATGGGGTTCCATGTGATGGGATCAAGATTATTTTGTATCTGAGGGGTGCCTGGGCGACTCAGTGGGTTGAGCCTCTGCCTTCAGCTCAGGTCATGTCCCAGGGTCCTGGGATCGAGTCCCGCATTGGGCTCCTCGCTCAGTGGAGAGCCTGCTTCCCCCTCTCCTTCTGCCTGCCTGTCTGCCTACTTGTGTGCGCGCTCTCTCTCTCTCTCTCTCAAATAAATAAATAAATAAATTAAAAAAAAAAAAAAAGACTACTTTGTATCTGGTCATTTTATGTGTCCTGGTATCGATGATGATTTGCCCATGTGATGCCTCGTGATTGGCCCTGCATCGTGAGCTGCTGATGTGGCATTCCTTTAGCCCAGGGACAAGCTGGGGTCTGTGCTGCTGGTGTGTAGGGGCAGGGAAGGCGTGGAGAGGGAGGGTGCACGTCACGAACCTGGCCTTACTAGCTGTGTTGTCACAGGAGGGAAGAGACCTGGCCTGTGGGTGTGAGGACAGAGGTCTTGAGAGAGGAGACACCAAAAGATCAACGCGCGTTATTTAGAGAATGCAGTTGAGTCAGAAAGTAGGAGCTATCACCGTGTAGGGTGTGGGGAGCGAGGAAAATGGGTATTAAACGTGGAGCTTGTTGTAGTCAAACATGCCCGTTGGTCACAGGATATTCGTATTTTTACTCGTTCCAAGGTCTGACCCGTGGACCTGCTTCCTGAGAGGCTGGTCATTTAAGCAGCTTCCTGAGAGCTGAAGAAGTCTAATTTCACCTCCAGTTGCTTGCGTTGTGCCCTCTTAGGTACCCAAACACAGCCTGCGAGCTGCTGACGTGTGACGTGCCGCAGATCAACGACCGACTAGGAGGGGACGAGACTCTGCTGAACCTTCTGTACGATTTCTTGGACCATGAGCCGCCTCTCAATCCTCTGCTCGCCAGTTTTTTCAGCAAGACCATCGGCAATCTCATCGCACGAAAAACTGAACAGGTAAATGATCTGCCAGGCCCACGTGGCTCGTCGTGGCCTGGCCGGCGCGGCCGGTGCTGACGCGGGTGGCTGGTGGCCGTCACGGTGCCACCCGCATGTTGGGGCTCGGGGAGCGCGGCTTCTGGCTGTTCCACGGGGCGCAGCGAGGGCAGGGTGCGCAGCTGCTGCGGGAGTTGGAATTTGATCAGGAGAGTGGCTTCTGCCGGCTGGCTTAGGAAGAAGAGCTCTCCTGCCGCCCAAGAGCGGCCTGGGATGCGGAAGCAGGCTGGCTGGTTCTGCCCCACCCGGGCGGAGGCGTGAGGAACAGGGGCAGCCCCGCGCCCGGCCGGTCTGCGGGCACCGCCTTCGGAGATCCGCCGCGCTGTGGGGCGGCAGTACTTGTGTCTAGACACGTGTGTTTCACCGCGGATGAAGGAAAGCTTATAGCGTCAGGCTTCTGGGGAAAGAGTGGATTCGTTTCAGCAGCTGGAGCACAGCCTTGGAGTCCGATGGTGCTTCCGCCCCACCCACGCTGTGGAGCGCAGAGACCGGGCGTGTCGGGGCCTCAGGCCTGGTGAGCCTTTCACCTTGAGCCCGTCCCACCGTCCCCAGTGCGTTATTTCAGAGCAAATCCCAGATGTCGTAAGATTTTATTGTTCACGGTACCATGTATACCTCTGAGATAGAAGGACTTTTAAATATTCTTTTTCTTTAAAGATTTTATTTAGAGCGAGCACAGGCAGGCAGAGAGGCAGGCAGAGGCAGAGAGAGAAGCAGGCTCCCCGCTGGGCGAAGAGCCCAATGCAGGGTTCGATCCCAGGACCCTAGGATCATGACCTGAGCTGAAGGCAGCTGCTTACCCATCTGAGCCACCCTGGCGCCCCTAAAAATTACTTTAATTATAACTCTAGGAGGAGACAAGACTGCTGGGCAAATTGCATTATCACACCCCAAAAATACTCATTGTAAGTCTTCAGTATCATGAAATACCCATGGAGGGAACAGACCACTGTTCTATGTGTACGGAGTTGTGGAAAGGGGCCGCCTCCAGGCAGACCATTGTTCCCTTGAAGAAATTCTCGGCATGTGGGAAATGTTCAGTGGCACATATGTTTCACAGGCTCCTGAATCTTAGCTTTGTAAGGGACCTCAGAGGACTGTCTCACCTCAGACATTTCTCTGAACCAGCCAGAGGATAAGTGAGGAATAGAGGGGATGCAGGTGGTGAGAGAGGGTATTAGTGGTGGCGCTGGTTCTAGGACACGACAGTGCGTCCTCTCACGCTAGTGGTTGGTGTTGAGGGCGAGTGCTGTGGTGGGTCTGGCTGTGGGCAGTGGGGGTCAGTGTGGCTGTGGGCAGTGCTAGAATTTCCAAAAAGCTTTGTTTCTGGCCCATGTCTGGTTCATGATTGCCTGAAGCCTGGCCATATTTCTCTGCTACTTTCAGATGTTTGCTCTGCTTTACTGCTTCTTAAATATTTCCATCTTCTTCCCTTGCCAGATACATCAAAAAATATGAAATGTACTCTTTAAGAATATTTCTTCTGTTGGCAAAGATGTAACATATTTATATGAATTTCAGAAAAGGTAGAAGTACAGGGACAGTCTCTTGTGTTCTCCCTGTGGACTGTTCAGTCCCTGTCTCTCCCCATTTCTTCTCCTGTAGGAGACATTGATATATACTATTTATTTTCACATGATGGTATCAGACTCTGAATACTGCAGATTGGTTTTTTTTGTTTTCCACTTAGAAATGGATCTGGGGGACGCCTGGGTGGCTCAGTTGGTTAAGCAGCTGCCTTCGGCTCAGGTCACGATCCCAGCGTCCTGAGATCAAGTCCCACATCGGGCCCCTTGCTCGGCGGGGAGCCTGCTTCTCCCTCTGCCTCTGCCTGCCTCTCTGTCTGCCTGAGCTCGCTCGCTCTCTCTCTCTCTCTAATAAATAAATAAAATCTTAAAAAAAAAAAAAGAAATGGATTTAGTATGTCTTTTCCTGTGTAGCTCCCACGTTCCTTCTAGCAGACGCAGTGGCCGTGTCGCTGCTGTACCGGAGTTTCGGAACAGTAAGCGCACAGCTGCCTTGTTTCTCGGGTCTGCTGGGACAGGGCCACAGTGTTTGATGCCACGTTTCCACAGAGACATGGGCTGCAGGGAACAGGCGTACTGCATTTTCTTAATTCTTCATTTCAGACCATTTCATGCATTTATAGAGAAAACAGTTTATGAACCCCTGTGTTTCTGTCACAACTTCAACAATCATGTGTCTCTGACCAATTTTACTGTTTTACAGCCTCTATTTCCAAACCCCTTCCCAGATTATTTTGAAGCACATCCCAGGCATTGTATCATTTTATATGTAGATATTCCCGTATGTGTTTCTTTTTTCTTTTTTTTTAAGATTTTATTTATTTATTTGGAGAAAATGGAGGGAGAGAGTGCATGAGCAGGGGGAGAGGCAGAGGCAGAGGGAAAAGCAGGCTCCCGGATGAGCAGGGAGCCCCCCCCATATGGGGCTCGACTCCGGGACCCTGGGATCAGGACCTGAGCCAAAGGCAGAGCCAAAGGACGAAGCCGGGTGCCCCTCCTGTATGTTTCTACAGCATGAGGACTCTGCCAGCTTGATCACAGGTCCCTTTATTCCTGAGGAGCTGGGGCTGGAGCACAGTTCGACTGTTCGTCTGTTGAAGGACACGAGGTCTTTGTGCTTTTGTCTGTTGCAAATCGAGCTGCTGTGGGCGTTTGTGTATTGCAGTCCTGCCTTAGCCACGGTTCCAGTTACCACCGTCAGTCGTGGTGCACGAGCGGTGACCCTTCTCCTGACATCGCATCCGAAGGTCAGATGAAGCCTAATGCTGCACCACAGGCCCAGCTCATTCCCCTTCCTTCAGCTCATTCCATAAGCATTTCATCATCTCACATTGTAGGAGGAAGGCTGAATCCGTACAGTAAGATGTTTTGAAAGAGAGAGAGAGGGAGGGAGGGAGCTTTATTCACATCATTTACATTTAGTATATTGTTTCAGTTCTGTTTTATTATTGTTGATCTCTTATTATGCCTGATTTATAAATTAAACTCTATCACAGGTGTGTGTGCATAGGAGGAAGCGTAGTATATGTGGGGTTCAGTACTGTTCGTGGTTTTAGGCATCCATTGGGGGTCTTGGAATATATCCCCCGTGGATAGGGAGGGATGATTACACAGCTTTGTGTGTGTGAATTGTTCTATTTGAAGTGAATTTCTTGTGAACAACGCGTAGTTGAGTCATGTGTTTTTACCTGCTCTGCTGATCTGTCTTTAATTGGCATATTTAGGGCCATTTACATTTAATGTAATTGTTGATATGTCAGAGCTCCCATTTTATTGTAGTTTTCTGTTCGTTTTTTTCATTTTTCTGTTCTTTTTCCTGACTCCTGTGTGTTATTTGATAATTTAAAAAAATTCCTTTTTATCTAGAGTGTTTTCTCACGTGTCTGTACAGGTTTTTAGTGGCTGCTGTAGGTGTTGCATTGTGCTAGGTGTTACGTCGTAACTAGGACACATCTGTGGTCATCTCAAAGGGACCCGGTGACTGTGGTTGAGCCAGTTCTCAATCCCACCAGCAGAGGACCCCAGTTCCTGTTGCTCACTGACCCTTCCTGTGATCACGTTCCCACTCTCCGGGTGGGTATTCTGGTACATAATGCAGCGTTGTGGTCTGGATCTGCAGTCTCCCTGCTGACTGATGAGGATGAGTACCTTTTCATGTATTAACTGACCATTTGGATGTTTTCTGTTGCGAAGTCTCTTGCCCATTTTCTATTAGGTTGTCTCTTTGTGATTTGCAGGAATTCTCTGTCTCTCTTTTAAAAAAAGATTTTGACAGAGCACAAGCTGAGGGAATGGGAGAGGGAGATGCAGGTTCCCTGCTGAGCAGGGAGCCTGATTCGAGATCAGTCCCAGGACCCCGGGATCATAATCTGAGCCGAAGGCAGACGCTTACCATCGGAGTCCCCCAGGTGCCCTCCCTTTCATATTTCTATCTATAATTTACTTGAGACTGATTCTTGTAAGGGATGTAAGGCTGGAGTTTTTTGGGTTTGTTTTAATATGAGTGTCTAGTTAGCCCAGCACCATTTATCAGTGAGGCCCTTCTCTCTCCGTTGTTTTACACTGATGTGCCCCATCGTGAGTCAGGGATTCCCATGTGGTATGTCTGTTTCTAGACTTTGTTCTCTTGTCCTGTTTGTGATCGCACCAATGCTACTGTCCTAATAGGTGTAGCTTTAGAAGTCTTGGTATTTGATAGTCCTCTCGTTTGGTTTCTTCAGAATTTTTTTTTTTTTAAGATTTTATTTATTTATCCGACAGAGATCACAAGTAGGCAGAGAGACAGGCAGAGAGAGAGAGAGGAGAGGGGGAAGCAGGCTCCCTGCTGAGCAGAGGACCCCCCCCGCCATGTGAGGCTCAATCCCAGGACCCCAGGATCATGACCTGAGCCGAAGGCAGAGGCTCCAACCCACTGAGCCACCCAGGCGCCCCTCTTCAGAATTTCTTATTACTGTTTTTTACCTTTTCCATTTAGAATGAACAACTCTTAGAATGAATTAGTCAGTTTCCATATTCTCCCCAACCTTCTCCCCCAAGAAAACCTGTCAGAGTTTTGATTAGGCTTACATTGGCTCTAGATGGGAGTTGGCAGATTGTGGCCCACGGGCCAAAACCAGCCTGTTACCTATTTTTTTTTTTCTTTTTATTTGTCAGAGAGAAAGAGAGAGCAAGCACAGGCAGACAGAGAGGCAGGCAGAGGCAGAGGGAGAAGCAGGCTCCCTGCCGAGCAAGGAGCCCGATGTGGGACTCGATCCCAGGACGCTGGGATCATGACCTGAGCCGAAGGCAGCCGCTTAACCCACTGAGCCACCCAGGCGTCCCCTGTTACCTATTTTTATAAATGAAATTTTACTGAAACACAGCCCTTCCCCATTTACTTACATGTTGTGTGGGACTGTTTTTGTGTGACTGTGACAAAGCGGATAACGAGGGCTTCTTTAATTTCTCCTGGTAACGTGTCATAATTCTGTGGGGTAGGGGTCTTACACAAGTTTCATTAGGGTTGGTATTTTCGTATTACTCTAAATGGTATCTTTTTATTGAGATTTTTTACTGAGATAATTGTAGATTCACAAGTCGTAGAAAATAATTTGGAAAACTCTTTTGTGTACTTTGCTCGGTTTTGTCAATGGTGACATTTTGTAAAATACTAGTAGAACATCACTGCCAGGATATTGACGTTCATACAGCCCACTGATCTTACTCATTTGTTCAGTTTTGCTTGTAGTTGTATGTGTGTGTGTGTTAAGTTCTGTACTGTTTATCAGCTGTACAGTTTCATGTATCCACCATTACTGTCAGGATACGGAACGGTTCCAGAACAACAAGGGTCCTTTGTGTTGCCCATTTATAGCTGCTCCCACTTTCCTCCCATCTCTCCCCATTCACCCATGCCTAGCCCCTGACACTAATCCGTTTCCATTTCTAAAATTTCATTATTTCAAAATGTTACTTAAATTAAAACATATAGGGGCACCTGGGTGGCTCAGTTGTTGAGTGTCTGTCTGCCTTCGGCTCAGGTCATGATCCCGGGCTGCTGGGATCGAGCCCCACATTAGGCTCCCTGCTCAGCGGGAAGCCTGCTTCTCCCTCTCCCTCTCCCCCTGCTTGTGTTCCCTCTCTTACTGTGACTCTCTCTGTCAAATAAGTAAAATCGTTAAAACAAGTTATAAATTAAAGCATACAAATTAAAGCCTTCAGGCAGCTTGTTTCCAGCATAATTCCTTGTGGAGCCTTCAGGCCATCAGGCCTGTCTGCGCGCCTCCCTTGCTCTTGCACAGGGCCGTCCCATGCTGGGCCAGGTGCTTCACACAGGTGCACTCCTGTTCCTCCTAGGTGACTCTGCTTTTGGTGACTGTCAGGAAAGCTGATACTCTAACAATGTATCTTTCTGTTCTTTTGTTTTATCTGTGTACAGGATCTTATCATTGTGATTAATGACAATTTTGTTTTGTTCCTTATAAGTCTGATACCTTTTATCTCTTTTTCTTGCCTAATTGCAGTCGCTGGAACCTTTAGTAG